>CM034537.1:14489565-14513572 GCA_020002185.1 Paraescarpia echinospica
ACACACTCACTCAGTCACTCAGTCAATCAGTCAATCAATCAATCACACACACACGGACTCGCTCACTCGCTCACTCGCTCACTCACTCACTCACTCACTCACTCACTCACTCAGTCAATCAATCAATCAATCAATCACACACACAAACTCGCTCACTCACTCACTCACTCACTCACTCACTCACTCACTCACTCACTCACTCACTCACTCACTCACTCACTCACTCACTCACTCATTCACTCACGCACGCAATCCACCCAAAACGCATGCACCACGCATGCACGTACGTACGTACGTATGTATGTATATATGTATGCATGCTTGTGTCCGTATGTATGTGTGTATGTATGTATGTATGTATGTATGTATGTATGTATGTATGTATGTATTATATGAATGTATGTACGCATGTTTATGTATATACGTGTGTATGTATTGTGTGTATGTATGTGTGTGTATGTGTGTATGTGTGAATGAATGTGTGTGTATATGTGCATGTGTGCATGCGTGCTTGTGTGTATGTGCTTTTGTGTGTATGTGTGTATGTGTGTATGTGTGTATGTGTGTGTGTGTGTGCGTGTGTGCGTGTATGCGTGTATGTGTGTATGTGTGTATGTATGTATGTGCGTTTTATATATGTAAGCATGTACAATACATTAAATGGTTCCTGGATTATTTTTTACGGTTTCCAGAAGTATTCTATCTGACGTTTTTATGACGTAAACTTGAGCCGTTTTTATTAACGCTGCGCGTGATTCCAACGATTGTTGCAATTTACGTAAAATGACCTCCAACTGATCGGCAGACGATTTACGTAACTGGGAACAACAGCTCTGGCGGTGTTCTCTAGACAGGACGCAAAGGACGGATGTGACATCAAAGAGGACAGCGAGGAGTAAAATTGGCCTAGGCATAAGTCAAGTCAAAAGAAAAATAGCAGAAAACACGTGCACTGTTGTGAGCAACCGACTAACGTCCGTCTGGAGTGCGATTCGAACCCATTTCGAATGGACCACTAAATGAATCACTGAACGTTTGGCGCCTGAGATGTAAAAACAATCTAGGATGGAAATATTGACATACACTCACATATATATGTACCCATATATGCTTGCTCGTCTATAGTGTGATTCACATATGACAATGATGACGTAATAATAATAATAATATTTATAGAGCGCAATATCCATAATATGCCCAAAGCGCTGTACAATAAAATCCAATCAAGCGATTCAATGTATACTTATCAAAACTGCAAAAAAAACGTGCGTACATAAACATCATGCATCTATTTCATCATTTATCGCAACGCGCTTTCAAAGATATACTTCATTTTTAATTTAATGAAAATGTTTGAATCATCCAATGAAGACATACATCAGCATCGTATTCACGATATTCATTCATCATGATATGTCTAAGCAAGTGCTTCTTATTTATGCTTGGAGGTATTCACACTGTGTACTATCTAGCATTCCATAACCTGCTAATACAGAAGTATATCATGAACATATTTACAGATGAGAAATAATACGTATTCGACTTACAATATCTCACATACGATAGCATGGTTATATTTAGGTATTCACACATTTAGACGCAGATATTGTATACATTGTCGTCAACGTTATTGTCAGGTTCGGGCCACCTTAAAGACGTCCTTCATAACTGCAAGCAAAACATTATAACCATATTTAGCCGGCGTATGTCTCAATTGAAGACACTGTGGATGATGAAGAGAGCAACATTTGTAGTGCGATATCCTATTGTGAAGATATTTTGACTTGTTGTGACACACCGTCACTGTAATTGTTTAGTAGCTATACCTACCCACATGCCTGGCTATAGGAATACAATTAGGGTTAATGTATTTCGATTCTATGTTTCCGCCAATGCAATTCCATATTATAAACGCTATTATTAGCATATGTTTTGGCTAGTGACATACATCGATGCATTTAATTTTCATTGGAATTCACCAGTCGACCAACCACGTGAACGGTTGCTTAGCAAAAAGTCCTTTAAGCCACCACGAAATGAATGCCGAATACATGAAGCGTTCGGGCATTCCGTCGTATGCGTTGTTGAAATTCTTTATGGCAAAAACAGAAGGCAAAGTTGGTCAAACGAGAAGTGTGTACGTTAATGATTGATTTAGCAGATGCTGTGCCGCACTATAGAATATTACATATATATTAGCCGCCCCCTTGTAAAAACGTTGTTAGTGTGGCAAAGCTTAACTGAGATCACTGACCTCCAACAAATTTTAATTGATGGATCCGCTACGTCGCGGTTTACCTATGTCACGTTAACAATTCTACGCGTGACCTCCGTCAAGATTTGCCTTGCTAAGAATATAGACAAGAGTAATAATGTTTGCATTAAATTACTAGTGCGGTATGACATATGCTTAACCAACATTTAAAGCAGATTTCGCTTGAAATGCTTAACGTGATGTTTTTTGTCATAAAAAAATTCGGTTGGGGCCAGCATTTCATAAAAATATACGATGGAATCTTTGAACGTTCCACATGTTCGGCATTCACTCTTGATGGCTTGACGAACATTTTGCTAAGCAACGGCCCAGTACCAAATTATTTCCAAACATGTTGATAAAAGTAACATAATGTGCATTACATTAATATGGCTGCGGGCGGCATTACATCTGCTTGATCTGCTTGATCAAACATTCCCGCATACACTTCTCTCTTACACAAGTCCACTTTTTTGTCATCAAGACAGACACAACGTAATGCATGATGGCTACACGTGTTCGGCATCCATTTTGTAACGGTTTGACGGGAGGATTTGTATAGCAACAAGCTATGTGATGGATATGTTATTTCAAAGGACGAGAATCCGAAGCTAGCGGTAATCAATTTAGTGTAGCGTTGCACAGCAGTTTTATCATCACCCAATGATGCGGCAAGTGAAGGTCAGAATGTATTTAGTACTGCAACCTTTTGGAGCAACGTCGAATAAAGGTGTCACCCGATGACAGTTAAGATAATCAATCATTTTATTTATATTCCTTTATCCAGAGTAAGAGTACATTCAGGAATATTCACATTTGACTAAAATTGCGAACATATAACTACTACAAATTAGACGTTAACATACCAGTACTGAATACTGTTACTAAAAGTAACTTAGCGTTAACATACCAGTACTGAATACTGTTACTAAAAGTAACTTAGCGTTAACATACCAGTACTGAATACTGTTACTAAAAGTAACTTAGCGTTGCTTGAACTGACTAAGCAAAACTGAACTAGACAAACTGAAACAAACAGAGAAAAACACAACCGAACCTCGCTTTATGGTCACTTCGGTAATACAGCCACCTCGTAATTAAGCTCACCCCAGGAGAGTCCAACTAATACGGCCACTTCGCTAATCAGGTCACTTTTGCCCACTCCCAAGGGTTACCTTAAGCGTGAGGTTCCACGTATTGCATTATTATAAAATGTCACCGTACTATTATAAAGTGTCACCGTACTATTATAAAGTGTCACCGTACTATTATAAAGTGTCAGTGGCAGTTGGAATAAACAAGGACAACGGGAAGAACATTAAGGGAGATAAAACAGTGCAGCCAACGACAACGGAAATGATGACAACTGGGACGACTATGACAGAGGCTACAACAACGGAGACGACGACAAGAGAAACGATGAGAACGGGGACGACAAAGAAGGAGATGACAACGACACCGCAGATGACAACAACGGAGATTAAAACAACGGAGATGACGACAACGGGAAAAAACAATGACCGAAATTACATAAATAACAATAACAATAATAACAACAACAGCGGAGAAATATGGAGACGACGAAGACGACAACGACGAAAACGGAGATGACAACAACGGAGACGACGATAATGGAGATCATGACACCGCCGATGAAAATAACAGGAAGAACCACAAAGGAGACTACAACAAAGGGAAGTACAAAGACGGAGACAACAACAAAGAGAAGATCAAAGACGGAGACTACAACAAAGAGAAGATTCAAAGACGGAGGCTACAACAAATACAAGATCAATGACGGAGACTACAACAAAGAGAAGATCAAAGACGGACACTACAACAAAGAGAAGATTCAAAGACGGACACTACAACAAACAGAAGATTCAAAGGCTGAGACTACAACAAAAACAAGATCAATGACGGAGACTACAACAAAGAGAAGATAAAAGACGGAGACTACAACAAACAGAAGATTCAAAGACGAGGCTACAACAAAGACAAGATCAATGACGGAGACTACAACAAAGAGAAGATCAAAGACGGAGACTACAACAAACAGAAGATTCAAAGACGGAGGCTATAACAAAGACAAGATAAATGACGGAGACTACAACAAAGAGAAGATCAAAGACGGAGACTACAACAGACAGAAGATTCAAAGACGGAGGATACAACAAAGACAAGATCAATGACGGAGACTACAACAAAGAGAAGATCAATGACGGAGACTACAACAAACAGAATATTCAAAGATGGAGGCTACAACAAAGACAAGATCAATGACGGAGACTACAACAAACAGAATATTCAAAGACGGAGACTACAACAAAGACAAGATCAAAGACGGAGACTACAACAAAGAGAAGATCAAAGACGGAGACTACAACAAACAGAATATTCAAAGACGGAGACTACAACAAAGACAAGATCAAAGACGGAGACTACAACAAAGAGAAGATCAAAGACGGAGACTACAACAAACAGAAGATTCAAAGACGGAGACTACAACAAAGACAAGATCAATGACGGAGACTACAACAAAGACAAGATCAATGACGGAGACTACAACAAAGAGAAGATCAATGACGGAGACTACAACAAAGGGAACATCATTGGCGGAGACCACAGCAAAAGGAAGATCAATGACGGAGACTACAACAAAAGGAAGATCAATGACGGAGACTACAACAAAGGGAAGATCAAAGACAGAGACTACAACAAAGGGAAGATCAATGACGAAGACTACAACAAAGGGAAGATCAATGACGAAGACTACAACAAAGGGAAGATCAATGACGAAGACTACAACAAAGGGAAGATCAATGACGAAGAGTACAACAAAGGGAAGATCAATGACGAAGACTACAACAAAGAGAAGATCAATGACGAAGACTACAACAAAGGGAAGATCAATGACGGAGACTACAACAAAGGGAAGATCAATGACGGAGACTACAACAAAGGGAAGATCAATGACGAAGACTACAACAAAGGGAAGATCAATGACGGAGACTACAACAAAGAGAAGATCAATGACGGAGACTACAACTAAGAGAAGATCAATGACGGAGACTACAACAAAAGGAAGATCAATGACGGAGACTACAACAAAGGGAAGATCAATGACGAAGACTACAACAAAGGGAAGATCAATGACGGAGACCACAGGAAAAGGAAAATAAATGACGGAGACTACACCAAAAGGAAGATCAATGACGGAGACTACAACAAAGGGAAGAACAATGACGGATATTACAACAACGGAGACGACGATGACAACAGAACGACGATAGTCGGGGAGTGACTTACCTCCAGATCAAATCTGTCGCCAAATTCCGCTTTGAGACGACGGCGACACTGGTCTGATAGGCCGCAGCCGTACACCCTGGAAAAGACAGAAGACGTCAACACGACACATGTCAACATATCTGTATACACAAAGTAACACATGAGTAAGTACCAAATTGGTTATCTTACCTTATTGTCATGCGAGATTGTCGTCTGAGGAAAGTCGTGAAGTTCTCTTCACTCTCGTCTTTCAACTGTTCATTCCACTTACAACTGTAAACAAATGAGAATATGGTAAAAATACATAATCATATCTACGAGAATTTCAAACTGTCATTTTCGAAACAAAAATTGGCACGGAAATTATTAAAATGATCTGTACTAATTCACGCGGATTTCTTAAGCAGAATATGTTTGTTCTTATCCTATATTCTAACGCTTTCAATTTCAATTCGCATTTGTATGGATACCAAAACAATTGAATATGCAAACAAATAAGTCCTTAACAACTACCATCTGATGTAATTGATTATATTGACGCGTAGTGCATTACATATTCAATAATAATAATTTTTTAAATAAAAATAAGCTCCAATACAAAAACGAAAATAAATTTAGTGACAAATAAGCAACAAAAAACTGTCATGTTTATTAGTTATCATTGTTTTGTAAAGGCTGCGAGGAAATGTCTTTACTCGAGTTCTTCCATCCTTGGGCAGCCCATGGAGATGCCATTGACGATGTGATTCCACGACTTGAGGGACAGCTCACACAGCCGTATACTGAATCGGAACGAGTTGAGTATTAAATATCTCACCAACAACACAAATATTATATAGTTCATGTTGAAGTCAATTATTATTTCCGTATCATTTTGTATGTGAATTAATACGTTTTTACCCACCGTGAACGGGGAATTAGCTCCGGATCTGACGCTGTTAAAATCAAGTCTTATTATTATTTCAAATCTTGCAAGACACTACTTCTACTTGTGTATAAACGGGACAAACAGTGTCGTTGTAATACAAGTCATATATTATACATGTCTACGCTAACTTCGGAGCATAGTAAGTCTATCTCCTCCTAGGCACCGAGGTCCACTAGCATGTTTCAACATTCATTCCCTTCATTGGACCATTGGTCTGTGATCTACCAATTGCAGATATACATTATTTGAAGACAAAACACAAAGGTAGTTAGTTAGAGTTGTATACGTTTGTAAGAGGACAAATTGAGTTTCCATTTATTTGCTGTGTGGCACAAAGTTTACAATGTCTCGGGTGGGTTTAAGCTAATAAATAATACCTTAATACTCGAAGATTTGGCATGTTGGCCAGAACGGCACCAAGGGACTGCCCGACACCTTCATCAGCAAATACGGCGTTCCCGGCCAAACTGTAAGGTAAATGATAGCCCTTGATTACGACTCCACAAACGGTCCATCACAAACCTCAATATCCACAATTTGAACTACATACTATATCTACAACAGGCCAACAAACTACTGCATTACTGTTTGTGGTGGTAATTCTACACATGCGTATACAAGACGACATTACCAATGACCAGTATACAACCCTTTCTTTCAACAGCTTACACGATGGAATTGTGAATATTAATAATAATCTTTACAACTTATCGTATAATGTGTTGTCAAATATCATAATTAATTTCTGGTGTTGCGTTCTCCCAGTTAATTTTATATTTAGTGTATTTTATGGTATGTTATCTAATAGCCTGTAGAAAATACAAACATAGCATCTTCTTACATGTTCAAATACAATTTTTTTCAATAATCAGTTATAACTGGTTGTTTTGCGAATATTGCTAAGTAAATAAAACAGACATCCTTACAGGAATCGCTCTATTAGTAGACCGCCTCGAGACATGCCGTCGACAACGTATGGCCACGACTCGACAGATAGATCACACTGCCTCATACTGTAACGTGACGAACTGAGCATTATACATCTTACCAGTAACACAGAAATATCATCTGACGAAGTCGCTTCTTGGTAATCGTGCAGTAGACCAACCAACTATTGTACTCAATTGAAACAATGTCTTAACTCATTTTATTTATTCTGTAGTTCTTTCCATAATTCCTCATCGCTTCATTTAAAAACGACATTATATTTCTTAAAAAGTTTGTTTGCAGTTGGAATAGCTTCCCGGGTGACAACATTCTGCATTGTTGCCGTGCGCCCTGCTTTCGGCTTATGTAACAAAGGATACCTAGGCAAGTTGGTGCACTATTTTGAGATGCGAGGAAGATCACAGTACCCAAGACAAAATACTCGGTATATTAAAATAATGTGTGCCTTGATGTGGAATTATACAAGCATGTACGACAATCTAGATAAAATGAAAGAGGAAAGAATGTAACTTACAGATTTTGGGCTAATGTAATGCGAGATTATACAATTGTCTAAACTAGTGTACGACTTTACCTTTACATAACAAAACAAGGGTTCTTTTTTAGTATATGTCTGTGTAAATAAAAATACCTTAAAACGCGCAAATTCGTCATCTCAGCCAGCGCTGAACCCAAGGACCGCCCTGCAACTTCATTGCCAAATATGGCGTTCTGGTTCAAACTGTGTAATAAAATGTATTCCTCAATTAAAACATCAGTCACACGGATTAGTATTTCATTTCACCATCCTCAGATTAAATGATATGTGTAATATATATATATATATATATATATATACATATATATATATATATATATATATATATATATATATATATATATATATAAACAATTAACAATCACGTTCACATTTAAACATTGTACAATCAATAATTATGTCACCATAATTATAATAATATTAAAATCTCGCGTACGACATTTCTTGTAACGTGGAGTATTAATTCATCTTCATTGGTTATATCTATGTATTTTACAAAGGGTATGATCCCAAAAAACTCCCAATATAAAATAACATATTTTATGGAATCAGAACAAAGTACTTGGCGGTAGGAATTTAATTAATAGGATCACATGAGTTATAAAATAGTAAACGACGTAGCATGAATGAATAAAGGTGTTCTTACAAGAGTCGTTCCATCCTTGGACAGCCGAGAGAGAGACCGTCAACAATGTGAAGCCATGAGTTCGGTGATAGCTGGCAGTTCCATACACTGTAACGTAATATGTAAGATTTATGTCCTGTTTTTTCCTTTTCTGCTGTTTTTCACCGCGCTCCCTAACGCATGTTGCAATAGTTAATAACTTGCTTACACCCACCAATGGAACATCAAACGAAACTTAGGGAAGCATGTACAGGTGTATCATTACAGTGGTTTTTAAATTGTGGTACCACTTGGGGAATGTGTTACCACTGAAACAAATAAACAACTTGACTTAACAACCTTTGCATTTTTAAACGTATTGCCAGTTGGTCGATTAGTGGTGAAAGGAAGAGCACGAAAATAGAAAGAGGCTAGCGGACATCGACACCTGGGAGGAGATAAACCCACAATACCTTTGAGTCAGCATATAGATACCTAAATTCGAGCAGATTTGACATGCTGGCCAGAGCGGACCCAAGCGACCGCCCCGCTTCTTCCTCGGCAAACACGGAGTTCTCGGTCAAACTGTTAAATCAATGATATTGCTCGATTACAAAATCACAAACAGATGACCCCTTCTACACAGGTGTCGGAACGTGGTGAATATTGGAGGGGGCTCACCCGGAAAGTAGTATTGGATATTGTTGGTGTCGAGTAGAATAGTGTGGGAGATTTGTTCGATATAGTGGCGAGGGTAGTTTTAGAGATATTTCGCTGTCAAGGGGGGGTGGTTATTGCTGGAGATAAGTTTGGAAATCGACAACCAGCGAGATATTGTAATTGCAGCTGAGACTGCAACATCTTTGACGCTTATCAAAACATCAATAACAGTGAAACAAATATTGCGAATTCAACCCCCACTCAAATTATTGGGGGTCACTTCTCAAGCCCCGTCCGCCGTTCCGACGCCTGTGACGGGTTACGCTATCTGCTGAATACAAGATAACATAACTGACAACTGCAGATGAGAGTGATAACGTATTTTTGGTCACATGTCATCAATTAAGTAAAATCGGTCCGAAACATATAATTATTGGTGAATTCGTGGTGTGGTGTGGTAGGACGTTGATGTAGAAACTTCCTAAACTGTTTTCCTTCATTTTGTTTTTATTGAATGCTTGACGCTCGCAAGCCACTCGGGACAAATTAAACATACTGAAAGACAACAAGCGATTCTCCAATAATTTTTGTTAGCATTTTGTTTAGTATCATTCTGTCTGAAAATGGTAATAACAGTTAATACTACTGTACACATGGTTGTCTATACTCGTTGGTTCACGAGCATACTACTTTATAAATATGACAAAAATTTTATTTTACAAAGTCAACAAAATATGTAATTTTGGCATAAACATGTTATTTTATATTTGCTAAAAACACCTGTATTTCGTTAGTTCTGTTCAAGCGCTATGTAATAAGTTTCACATAATTTTTTTAATAATGGTACATTTTTATTACAACGTTGATAACAGGTTAAATCATATAAATGTCACCTTACTACCTAAATTCAACCCTTTAAAATAATAGTGCAAAACTAAGATATCATATTTAATAGCTGTCGTATTGTGTTTTATGAAAGACCATGTTCACTTTGAAATGTCACATTCTAGTGCTGTGGTGAATAAACAATGGCATCCTCACAAGAGTCGTTCCAATCGAGGACAGCCCCGAATGCCCGCAATGATGTGTGTCCACGACTTGAGAGACAGCTGACACAGCCGGAGACTGTAACATACCAAGTCGTTGTGCATTAAATATTGTATTAAAACACATATCTTACGTCTGATGTATCGCTTTGAGCAACATTTGAACAGATAATGGGATGACAACAATGGAGAATGCGGGGACCCATGACCATAGGGGAGTTGACAGCCATCCTCTGTAACATTGTGTTAGTCAATATCAGACGTTTAATTTAGTTTTTCAAGTTCTGTACACGCAGGTCTTGATACTTACAATTTCACGGCCATTTATTAATGATGAATGGCAAAGGGCGCGCAAAATCACGATTGTATGTGTTTTAAACATTCTATATTTTTGAATTAATGTTACGTGTTTCCTTTTTTATTATACATCTTCCATAGGCATGGCAATGCAATGTTAACGAAAATGACACATTGACAATACGAGATACGTGCTATCATCAAAGGAAC
Source organism: Paraescarpia echinospica (assembly GCA_020002185.1). Classification (NCBI taxonomy): domain Eukaryota; kingdom Metazoa; phylum Annelida; class Polychaeta; order Sabellida; family Siboglinidae; genus Paraescarpia; species Paraescarpia echinospica. The sequence continues at coordinate 14,500,339 of CM034537.1, forward strand.
GTGAAGGAATTGAGCAGAGAGATTAGTGTGGAAAACCCACCTAACATGAAGGTAGTCGGAAGCAGATGTGCAGGACACATGCGAAGAAAGAGCTAGGTTAGACTGTCAAAGAGAGCACGGAAAGAAGAAGAGGTTGGCAGAAGAAAAAGAGGAAGACCCAAGCTGAGATGGAACGACGGCTTGAAACCGGACCTTGGGGGCTGAATTGAACAACCAAGAATGGAAGGTCATTGCGAAGGATAGAGGGAGATGGAGAGAGCTTACAAACAATGCGAAAGAAGCTACAAATTAAGTGACATGGACCCCACCCCGCTAGGGAGCACAGGAAGAAGAAAACATTCTGTCAATACACGAAGCATTCTCGACAGATGCTGGTAAATTCTTACCAATTTCAAAATCCTCTTAGACTTAGAAGACTTCCTTATTGATATGCTAGTGTAGTACTAATGTCAACAACTACATTGTTTGTGGTTTTACACTGAAAACGTGGAAATGGTACACAAGTGTCCACCTTATCCTACGCGTAAGCAGGTGACTAACAATACCTTAACACTAGCAGACTCGACATCACGGTGAGAGCAGAGCCTAACAACCGACCGGCATCTTCTTCGACAAAGACGGGGTTGTCTGTCAAACTGTCGGGAGAATTACACTTCACGATTATAAAACCACACAAACACGATCCCGCTATTCGCCTCCATCGATCTAAGTATACGAGTACAACGTTCATCATCCGGGAGAGATAATGTGGTAGTTTGCAAACTTCTTGCTTCATCACGAATAATATCAATACCAAATTATAACTTTTAACAAGAATTTACTGATATTATATTTTAATTCGATTTGAAAAGTAGCGCATGCGCCGCGGAAAATGTCTATTAAGGTAACCTTGATTTATTTATATTCCAATCATTATGCATATAAATTATTATATTATTCAACACAAGCCAATAGATAATTTGCATTTTATATGATACAAACATTGATGTGTTCCATGTAAACTTTCTTAGTCCATGTTGTCTACGTAATACAGTAGAACCTGTCATGAATGAACACCTTTCTTGGGCGAAATATTGATGCACAATATACGGCGTATGCATTGCACAAATAATGCACAGTTATCCGTCAGATGGAGTACCTCTACAATGAGTCTACATAATTTATATGTTTTCCTGGTGTTCCGCTGAACTCGGTTATCAAGCGATAACACAAAACAACGTGTTTGCGCGCGCGCGTGTGTGTGTGCGCGCGTGTGCGAGTGCTTGCATGTATATGTGTGCTGTGTGATAAGTAAATTAAATTATAATTAATGACAATGTGTGTGTGTGTGTGTGTGTGTGTGTGTGAGTGTGTGTGTGTGTGTGTGAGTGTGTGTGTGTGTGTGTGTGTGTGAGTGTGTCTGTGTGTGTGCGTGCGTTCGCGTGCGTGCGTGCGTATATATGTGTGTCTGCGTGACAAGTAAAGTAAATTATAATTAACGATTTGTTTTTACAATCAAGATATAATGGCTGAAAGTCAAGTGTGAAAAATGTAAATTTTCGAAAATCAATTGACCCATTCAATCTATTAAAAAATAGTAAAATAAGATGAAATTTGTTGTGATGAAAACTTGATGTATTTGTATGCGAGGTTATTTGGGGAAATATAATATTTGTATACGTATGACAACATCACAACGTCATACTTGAACTTCAAGTGAACAGATATTTAAAGGAAACTAGGGCAAATTTTGGGTCAGCTGCCCAAAAGTGTGTAGTATATTTCCGCAAAATATGAATTCGATCGTGACATTTTTTATGACCCTCCTTGCAGAGTCAATTGCCTCCATTTTTTTAGAAAGGACCTTAGGGCCTGCACATTAACGTCAATACATCTACTTATAATCGAGCTTGCGTATGTATGCGGGCAGGTTAACGTTTTCTTCTTAGACGGCTTGAACGGCGAGCGCCAAACTTTCAGGAAGTAATTAATGACCCCTAGAATAGGTCGTAAGATTATATATTTTCAAAATACCCCATTTATGTCAAGATCATCACCTTTTATGGGGTAAAGAAGCTATTCGGAACGTAACATCAAATGTGAGCATAATACGTTAAACGTAACCTAACAATCGCAGGAACCACGCGCGCGCGGCAAAAACGTATGGCAAACGGCCTATGCGTCATAACTTGGCAACATGAATTAGACGCGGACACACTAATGCTGATGTCTACTATCAAGCCAATACCATAACAATACAAATAGTATTTGACAATTCTACAATATCACGACTAGGGCCTTCACATTCTCTCCGACCTTCGTCATTTTGTACAAATAACGAGTATCTGCGAACGCGTTGTGGTGTTTACGTAACGATGCGGTGTGTTTTAGTAGCATTTCGTAACTATTACTTTCACGGCTGGTTTCTACCAACACACTCCATTTGATGACGGGTATTTCTACACGTTAGCGATACTTGTTTAACAGATGCTATGTGTTGAATAAACAAAAGTATCCTTACTAGAGTTTCTCTAACCGAGGGCAGCCCCGTGAGATGCCATCAACAATATGAGGCAACGACTTGAGGGACAGATGACACAGCTGGATACTGTAACGTAACGAATTGTGTATTAAACATCTCATCAACAACACAAACCTCTTGTTTGACGAAACCTCCCCTCTCAATATTGTTGTACTCCATTACGTGGAAGTTCACCAAACAACATTTATACTTTCAATCTTTGTAATAACACGCTAACTTGGATACACTGTAAGTGTATCTTCTCCCATGTTCCGAGGTCCACTCGCCTGTTTTCTATGTTAACTCTCTCCTTGAATTAGTGTATTATCTGATATGTAGTTATTTATTTATTTTAACAAAGTTTTCAGTGGGCAAGTTGAATGGTTAACCATTCCCCAAGTGGCTACTGCGGTGTTGTGTTTGAGTTATCAGGAAAATATCATCTGCTGTACGCAATGTCGTAGTTGGCGACATAAACATTAAAGGGCCCTGTGACGGCAGAAGTACTTTGTCGGCTGACGCTTGGCGTCTTCGGCTATTTATAGAACAGTCTGGTGCAGGCGATATGTTTTCCGTCGTTAGTTAGCGTGCGCTGAATCTAGTGATTGTGTTGTTGATAAGGATTTATTTATGACATATACTGTTGCAAACTAACAACACTAAATAAATAAATCCTTATCAACCACACACTCACTAGATGCAGCGCACGCTTGTCTTGTGTTCCCGAGAACTAACGACGGCAAACTTATCACCTGCACGAGACTGTTCTATTAATAGCCGCAGACGCCAAGCGTTGGCCGACAAACATGTTCTGACTTGGAATAGCGCAATATATACAGTGCCCTTTTAAATGGTGATAGAAACGAGTCTTAGTTCAAAGTACGGCAATGATGATAATTGCAGCCCTTGGTTTGTTGATCCACGGGTGGGTGCAAGCTAATACTTTAAATAGCTTTCTGGATTAAACTAATGTGTGTTTTACTGTTTGTTAGAAAGTGTATACAACACGAACAATATTTAGTTACTTGGCTGAAATTGCTACAATACATGTCACCTTTGCACACCCACCCACCCCCCCACACACAACACACACACACACACACACGCACGCACGCACGCACGCACGCACGCACGCACACGCACACGCACACGCACACGCACGCGCACGCGCACGCGCACGCGCACGCACACACACACACACACACACACACACACATAGTGTACGGCGCATGTATATTTACACTGAAAATTTGAATTTAAAAAATCAACGGTCAGTACGCAACTATAATAATACCTTAGTATACGTAGATTTGTCATCCTTGCCAGAACGCATCCCAAGGCTCTTCCTGCGTCTTCATCGGCAAATATCGCATTGAAGCTCAACCTGTCCATTAAATGCATTCATCACTTAACATATCACAAATAGACGACCCAGTCATTCACTACGCGCTGATTAAATAGTATATTATTCTATTTTCAACATGCATCCAGGAGGCCGACAAGCTGCAGCAATTACAGATACAAACACACGTTACAGGAGAGACTCTTGCTCGAATCTATGCCATTCAATAAATACATCAGATTAGTTTAAGCTAAATATTGCAGTTTAGAAATAGGGCGTCGGAATTATTATTATTATTAAATAAGATCCAGAAATGTAACAAATAACGTTTGCAATAAACGAGCGACGAAAACAGTGACTCAGGCATATCAAGCATATTTAAGCTAAAGCTAAAATAAATCTTCATAATGGTAATTATTATTATTAATCATGTTGTTTTACATCGTTATGAATTACATAGTAATTAATTTGAATTATTGTTTTGGTAGTGATTAATATGACAGAGTGCTGCAAAGCGTACACCGCCAAAATGAGTAATATCAAAAATAGATAAGCGAGCGAAAAATGAACAACTGTCAAACACGTTCAAAAAATGCCTTCTGAACGACTGCTAGTACCATTACGGTTTGTCGGATCAAACAATATTGATGTCGTTTGAAAGTTTAAGCGTTCTGCTATTCAAACATATAAATGGTTTCCTGATAAACTTTCTTAAAATTAATAAAAACGGAACTAGAACCGGGCCCGTTCCGGTGTCTTAGACACTGCGAACGATGTTGTTTCGTCGACACAGTTCACCAATCTACCGATTGAGGCACCACTATCTGATTTCATGGTATAAGCTGCACCCACTTTCAAACGGCTGCTAAAAGGACATATGCGAAGTAGGGGTGACGTCACAATCACGTATATCAACCAACCAACGCAACGAATTTAGACCCTTTGGGTGGCGTACGTTATTGCGACGTCATGCCGACGTAGAGATATATCGGTTTCGCTGCGATCAAAGCACACCAATTTCGCCGCGGTTTAAAAGTGGGTGGAGCTTATAACATGAAATCAAGAAATGGTGAAATGCGCATGTCTGAACCTATGCAAATAAGGAAAACAGCGCCGCAATCGGAAGATTAGTATACTGAGTACCCGCCGCCAACATCATTCGGAACCGTACAGAACACTGAAAACGGCGTGATTGTAGGTCCGTTTATCGGTTTTTCTTTAAACGGTTACCGGGAAATCTTGATGACGCTAGAATAACAAAAGTGCATCCTTTCAAATGATATCAAGATCGTCAGGACAGGACGAGCCGTGAGGCTGCTAGCGACCGTAGACTTTCATGTTTTGGACGTGTTCTGAGTTATTCATTTTTCGCTTAGGTCTTAGGTGATTTACTCCAAACAGCCCAAACTTGAGCTAACGCAGGAGTTGTGTGGTGCTTGTTTGTGCGCATGCGTTGTGGGTAGTTTGTTTGTTTATTTTATAGGCACTTTAGATGATTGGGTGTGGTGAAAGGGAGGTTCATGATCGCTGATTGAAACGCTCGCATATATATTTTTGTAATGTGTATCATATTGAATTGTTCCGTTCTAATTATTTGTTATATTCGAGATCTTTTACATTGCGTTTATTTCAGCATTAACTTCCTTGAAACACGAAATACAGTGTACAGCTACAGCTTAGGAAAATATCAGCACTACTTCAATCACAGATAGTGAGAGTTGTTTTGAAAATGCTGCGAGGTGAAAGAGGAAGATGTCCTTACCCGAGTACCTCCATCGGAGCACCGCCCAGAGAGATGCCGTTGGCGATGTGAGACCATGATTTGACGGAGAGATCACATTCCCACATACTGCACAGCATCAAGTTATTCGTTAACCATATCATCAACGATTTCAATATAACTATGTCGAAATCATTTATCCAAAACATCAATCCAAATGTTACGAAACCAATTATATCAACTGTTGTACAACTTTACGCGTAAAACAACGGAACAACCATCTAGTTACAATCGAGCTAGTTTATTTGGCTATGACGGTTCGGAGAGCGGGAGTCAAACTTCAGGGATTAATCAACGACCCCTCGAAAGAAACCTAACGCCTTTTTACAATTCTCCATATGTCAATGGTTCTCAACTTTTATAGGGTAAATTAATTGTTCGCAACGTAAAACGTAAGTTGAAACAATCAACAAACCCACGCGCGGCGAACACAGCTAAACTTTACGTCATAGCAAACGTCCGTACGAATACAGCGGGAAACAGTCTCCTGCGTTTGTGTGTACACCGGAACGGTTTCGGATATTTTCCAGGTTCAGCTTCATTTCGATATTTTGCTGGATATCACACTGGATGCGTTGTTAGTAGTATAAATGTAGATCGTTGGTAGCAAAGTACGCCCGTCGCGTCGTGCCATAATGTCAGGCTTTTCGTGTGCAGCGAAACGATATTTGTCTAAATTCCGAAATATTACATTTAACAACTTTTCTAACAAGTTGAATGTCCGCCTTCAATTAAATAACTTGTACCGATTTATTATTTAGCGAACACGGCATATTCGATTTATGCTGGCCATAAATTGGTTGGACCAGCATTGTATCGGCTGTAGCGCCATACGGCGGATGTGCATTTTGTTTGTTTTATCGATTTACTTCATAATAATTAATGAGTGTACCTTAGTATAAGAAGATTTGGCATCACGGCCAGAGCGGACCCCAATGATCGTCCAGCGTCTTCGTCGGCAAACACGGCGTTGAAGTTCAAACTGTCAAGGTAATTACATTCCTCGTTTAAAACAATATCATGATTTAGTAACCAGTTAATAAATTATACAAAAACCATCTTACTAACGAAGAGGTTCGCAACAAGACCAAGCAAGCCATCGGACTATATAAAGACTTCCTTACAACGGTCAAGAAACGCAAACTGAAGTGGTAGAGCCACGTCTTACGATCATCAGGCCGTGCAAAGACCATCTTGCAAGGAACCTTGAGAGGGGGAGAAGAAAAGGTAGACCGAAAAAGAGGTGGGGAGACAACATCAAAGGGTGGACAGGACTGGAATTCGCCGTCTCCCAGAGGGCTGTGGAGAACAGGGAAACGTGGAGAGAGCTAGTTAAAAGTCGTCAGTGGTGCCCCCACGATCCTTACGGGTTACGGGAAAGTGAAGAAGTAATGAAGAATAATGCATTGTATTTATACTTAATTCGTACACAAGAGACCGATTATCTGCGGCATTTAATGGTGTTTTGGTAGTAGACGACATAAACTGAACACTCTCCCACAATTGACGTTGTGCTACGAAATTCTGAAGTTAAAGAGCACTGAACATGAGGTGTTGTTATGATTATGATAAAGTCGAGGGCGACAGCGTGTGGCATATTTTGCACAATACAAGGTCACATTAATTTTGTACTCGAAAACGATTACCTCAAATTATTCTACTGGACCACTGGTGATAATACAATACATGCTATACACAAAAGGTGCGTTTAGCAGCACTAAGAAGCACAGCAGAGAAATTTGCACAGTTTTGTTACTATGAAAACACGAATATAGTCTTGTTCATTGAAATTCGACTATTCGTGTTTTAGAAAGAAAAATGATGATTTAACTATTAAAAACAATGCATTTTTATTTACCTCTCGCAAACGTTTTAGAGTAAACACAGAAACGTGTGTAATTAGTAAGAATAAATAGGTTGCTCCCATTATAAAACATTTGAAAACTAGCTGACATCCTTGCTAAAATGTAGTTGTGCAAGCTTCACACAACCATAGTAAATTAAGGTTTATACTGTTAGCGAAAAAACAGTGATACGATGTTTTGTATAAACGCGTTTTTCCCCTGGCAAGTGTATGAGGGAACATAGGATATTAGGTCTGTCGAGGATATAAATTCCACTTCCAACACACATCAGCTATAGTAACTGGTATAACTTTCTTCTACATGTTAATACCTTAGAGTGATCAAAGCCGGCGGGTAGCAAAAGAGCTCAGTGAGCATGTCAAGGAATTACACGAATGCATTTACTCGCGGCATGGGCATCCCGACAGGAGCTTATCGTCAATGCTTTATAAAGAATTGCATGATACATTGCTCAGGCGGCCAGGTCATAGAAACGCACCTGTCGCAACTGTGGTGTGTATACCACAGTAACACAGTTAGAGTAACGCGATATATTGCAGTAAGGTATAATACGATAACGTGCTTATACAGAATAATGTAAGCAATAAACTAGTGTCGCCATCTGATGGGCTATCACGAAACATTACAAGACTAACAAATTATGAGTTCTGGTACATTTTATTACATAGTACCCATGAAGTATTGATCTATTTCACAGTTTTAGCCACAGAACTTTGGTTGATTTCGAGCACTGTTATTGCATCCCAAGATACAGTTGTGTGAAATCTAAAATATTAACCCAACTTTCCCCACGCTTCCTACTAATAAGACGTGTAGTACTTACATAAGCTTCTGCACCGTTGAGTTTTGTTTCAGCGCATCACACAGAAGCTTCACAAGATTGGAGTCCAATTCACATTCACTCAAGCTGACGAGCAGACATAAGCCTTGTTAGCAGTATATTAGGCTTGATGCAGCTTCGTGCAATGATACGTATAATTGTGAGTTGCTAAATATGGTTTGACAACACTAGAGACAAAAAATGGATTAAGAGGAGATCAGATACATTACAAAAATATTGAATGGGTATGAAAATATTGATAGAAATATTTTCTAGAGGACAATTCTCTTAGAGGAATATAAATGAATGGAACAACTATATGTGTTGTTTGTGTGAGTGCTAGCAGTGTGAATATATTTTAAAACAAAGTAGTCATATACCTCAGAAGGGCGGGATACACATAGATAAACAAGTTTGGACTCTCGATAAGCCAAAGGCTTCTTTGTCCACCTGCCATGTAGAGTTAATTTTCCGAAAGGCAATCTTGTTAAATGTGGTTAAAATGTAGAGAATGTTAAAAATGACACTGTCAACAGAAATCTATACATTTAAGTTAGTACTGTTTTACCTCTGATATAATGTAACGTCACACATAACCGCAACGAGTATTCTCTTCTAAGAATGTTTTGAAAAGGTAACCTTAAAGTAAACGCATGCCTTATATTAGATACAGAAAATCAAAGAGAATATCGTACGATAAAAAAATAGATAAGCGAGCGAAAAATGAACAACTCGGAACACGTCCAAAACATGACATTTTACGGTCACTAGCAAACGCATGGTTCGTCCTGTTCCAATGATTTTGGTATCATTTGAAAGGATGCACTTTTTGTTATTCTAGCGTCATTTAGATTTACCGGTAACTGATCATGGAACACCTATAAACGGACCTATAATCGTGCCGTTTTCGGTGTTCTGTACGGTTCCGAACGATATTGTCGGCGGGTACTCAGTACAATAAACTTCCGATTGTGGCGCTGTTTTCCTCATTTGCATAGGTTCACACATGCGCACTTCACCATTTTTTGATTTTATGTTGTAAGCCCCACCCACTTTTAAACTGCAATGAAACTGATGTGCTTTGATCGCAGCAAAGCCGATATATTATACGTGACGATACAATAACGTACTCCAACCAACGGGTCAAAATTCGTTGCGTTGGTTGGTTGATATACGTGATTGTGACATCACGCCTACTTCGCGTATGCCATTTTAGCAGCCGTTTGAAAGTGGGTGGAGTTTATACCATGAAATCAGATGCTGTCTCGACGAAATGACATCGTTCGCAGTGTCTAAGACACCGAACCGGCACCGTTGTATGTCCGTTTATAGTTTATTTTAGGAATGACTATCAGGAAACCATTTATATATTTGAATAACAGAAATCGTAATCTTTCAAAAGATATCAAGATTGTTTGGATCGGACGAACCGTAATGGTACAAGCAATCGTTCAAAAAAGCATTTTTGGGACGTGTTTTCAGTTGTTCGTTTTGTGCTCGCTTATCTATTTTTGATGATACCCACTCAATTCTGTTGACCCTGCACGTGTTCTGCACCAAGACCCATGAAAGCGAGAGCATCTCCATGGGATACATCGTTGACGATTTGATTTCTACGGGCACGTATTCCAGCAAGTCTTTGCACTGGGTTTCATACACAACAGTGAGCATTTTCAAAGGGTCATTCTCCAACTTGCTCTTAAGCTCAAATATGAAATCTTTGCAGACGTCCAATGACGCATCAGTTATACCTAGATGCTTCAAGTAGTATGCATTACTGGGGTCTCCAAGCAAACCCGCCAGGAATGTGATCACTACGTCGTTTTGTTTGACCAGGTGTTCGTTCTGTAGAAGCATTTGTATGTCAATGTGTTTTCCTAGAAGCATCCCGATCGCGGAGAAGAATTCCTGCAGAGACAAGTGGGTGAATGACCAACTGTTTACGGTTTTGCCACTGTCATCTGGATCTGTTTTCTTTGATCCTGAGAGAAAACCGGTCTGCTTGTCTTCAACTGTGAAACCATGCTGGTCAAGGTCTTCATCGCTGAATATGATCCTCAACGGATATGTCATGCAATCTCTGGCTAATGCAACGTGTTTCAGGAATGGCTCCTTCAGTCTTCTGAATACTGTTCCTAGGCTTGGGTTTGTTTCGTCAGCTTTTTCAGTTGGACGAAGCATCTGGCCAAGTCGAAGTGTTGCCTTAACATACAGCTGCGTCATCGTGTATATACATGGCATGCTGTCACTCGTCGAATGGTTAAACATGTCTTTCAGGCTGTCACAAAGAAACCAACATTGAACCGGTGTATGACAGAAAGTTGCTATGTTTGGATTTGTGTCAATGTTCTTCCAGATGAATTTTCCGAGGAGCATGTTGCCTGTGCAGAATTTATTAACATACTGCTTGATGCCATCCTTGGTAAAACCGTAAATATCAACGACACGATCAAACACCTTTGATGGGATTTGAGCTGTAGGTCGTGACGTTACGACGACCGTTGCCTCAGCTAGCAGGCTACAACTGATAATACTCGATATCATCTTAGACAAGTCGACTTTGCTGTTCTTAGGGAACCTGCCTTTGGAGTAAAGAAAACTTGAATATTCATCAAGAGAATCAACAATCAGCAACGCACGTTTAGAATTCTTCCATATGTCATCCAGTGCTGCATTCTGTTCGTTGATGTCTAACTGCAGATTACCAAACAGAAGTGCACCGAGGTCCCACTCTACGTCTTCCAGATCACGTAACTTTATCACAATGACAAAGTCAAAATGTGGCCAGAGATTATTTATCGCCCATTCCTTTGCAATGTATTCCACCAAAGTGGTTTTACCCACTCCAGGTCTACCTCTTATTAGTACTTTCTTGGGAGCAACGTCATCATTCTCCAACTTGCTGAGCAATTGTGAAAGTGATACAACTGGGCTAGATCGCCTACGTCTCTCCATATCTTCCACATCGCGGTAGGTGATTGTTTCTGGGAGGGTCTCCTGCAGGAACGTCTGGAGATGAAGTTCGACGAATGTATCATGCTTCAGTGAGTCTCTATACCTCTTTCGCAGTTTTTCCTTCAGTGATGCTGAAGACATTAAAAAAAACTTGACAACATGTGTCTAATAAAGAAACGACCTAAAAAAATGTCGAAATCTAATGAAAATATGGGTTTTCCCATATAGAAATAATATGTAATTAAACAATGAATACTACAACTAGAACATTGACCTGAAGACATGCTATGGTTAATATTATTACTTATTTAATTAAGTTAAACACAATACAAAACACAAAATAATTCTCAATAAAAGAACACATATTTTGAATTAAGTGTTCAATATAATGTTACATGCATAAATAATACATATTGAAAACATGAACTAACTATGGCAATTTGGCAGTCTCTCAAAAACGTGTTTTTAAATAAAAATCTGCCAATCTATATCTAGACGCGATATATCCATTTTCAGCCAATCAGCACCGCCTTGCTGCAAGTGCAGCTACGCGGACAGATGGCGTGTTCTGCTTGAATATAGCGCCTTTTGATGGAAAATAATTCATTATCACATTTTGCGTGACAAATCTGCAACATATATTGTAGACTTTTCATTATATGTGATTTCTGTTTTTAATATACACCAACTTCATTTACAAGTTTTTTTAAACATATAAATGAAACGCAAAAGTACCTTTTCTTAAACCAAGTAAATATATATATATATATCGCATCTTTCCTTGAACCCCTCCGCACGTAACAGTTTATACATGTGTTGCGCGTGTACATGCATTAATATATTTTTCATGATATTATAAGACCACTGACGTCAGTACACGTATTTTGTTATCATATCACCGCCAAAACTATTCGGTGTTAGCATACATGCAGTGTTTAGGTACAATAATGACGTTTGTAATGCGATGCACTATTAAGCATTCTCACATATACTAACATGCAATTATATCCGCGCTCTCAAAGACACACACACTTAAAATTTAAGACATGGGAATATTACTGAAATTTGAAAACACACAGCGAAACAAATTTACGCGGAATGACATTATCTAAACTAGAACAATCCAAATAATTATAACAAATGAGAACTATATGCACTATCGGATAAAAAATAGTATCGTTACCTTTTGCGAAAATAGACTGTAGAAGTCGCAATAGTCTGTATGCACCAAACAAGATCAAGCACACGGTCGTGAGAGAGATCACGATACGTGTGATATGTGTAGTTCCTAAAACATAACATTGGCCTTAGTATGTCGTATATGTCAAGCCATGTGATGCAACATATAAATAATCAGCAATTCATTATTTAAAACCTTACCTTGCCATAGATACGTGATACGTATCAGACAAGACCTACGACATTGACGAATGCATGTAGGAAAATGTGAGTTTGTACACCCAGATTTAGTTGATTGTCAAGAGCTGCAGAACAACAACAACAACAGCAGCAGCAGCAGCAGCAACAACAACAACAACAACAGCAACAGCAACACCGCCACCACCACACCCGACAACAATAACAACAAAAACTGCACCAAAACAACAACAATAACAACACAGACAGACAGGCAGGCAGGCAGGCAGGCAGGCAGGCAGGCAGGCAGGCAGGCAGGCAGGCAGGCAGGCAGGCAGGCAGGCAGGCAGGCAGGCAGGCAGGCAGGCAGGCAGGCAGGCAGGCAGGCAGGCAGGCAGGCAGGCAGGCAGGCAGGCGGGCGGGCAGGCAGGCAGGCAGGCAGGCAGGCAGGCAGGCAGGCAGGCAGGCAGGCAGGCAGGCAGGCAGGCAGGCAGGCAGGCAGGCAGGCAGGCAGGCAGGCAGGCAGGCAGGCAGGCAGGCAGGCAGGCAGGCATACCGACAGACAGACAGACAGACAGACAGACAGACAGACAGACAGACAGACAGACAGACAGTC
>CM034537.1:14514572-14544458 GCA_020002185.1 Paraescarpia echinospica
GAGAGAGAGAGAGAGAGAGAGAGAGACAGACAGACAGACAGACAGACAAACGGAAGGACGGACGGACGGACGGACAGACAGACGGACGGACAAACAGAGAGACAGACATACGAACATATAGACAGATATAGCTAGACAACTAGAGGCTCTCTTCTGCTAATTATTTTAGCGCTGAAAATCAGTACTACGAGTAAGTACACATGCTGAAATATGTGGTGTGCCTTGTACAGGTGTGTGTAGAGGCTGCTGCGGTTCTAGCTGTACCAACTCATATATTATGCGAGATTTCACTGATTATTGTGATGAGCTTAGTAGATCTGTTGAGTAAGTTAATGCGCATCATTGAACATGATGTGTATGCCATATTGATTTATACAAATGGCATTTTGATCGACTTGAGTAACAAGTAGTGTTTCCAACAAGGTGTCAGTCTAACTACCCATTATTTTGAGCAACAAATGTATGATAACAGTTTCCCTAAATTTGTCTGCACGTTGTAGACATGAAGATCGCTGTTAAAGAAAACACACATGATAGGTAATACTAGTTTGTACTTTTTTGTAATCAATTTACCTTTACTTTTATTACGTTTCGATTGCTATCATCAGAAGCTACATTTAGATGCCCAGAGATGTCATTCACTGATGGTGACCTTCCCGCTACAGCGGTCTGTGCGGCTCTTCAGGAGATGGTCTTAGATATGTGGGAGTCGGTACCGGCCTTAATCTCGATTATGGTGTCTTTGATATTCCTTACGCAGATCGCTTCTTTGATGACTCTTGTTCTCCAGTCCAAAGTAAATGTCTACAGATTTGGCCTCCCACACCGTCAACTACGAGGTTCTGTTGAGTCGTGTGATATGTGATCTGTGATGGCTGATTTGTGGATCTCCTTTTCCGATTTTTCTCTGCTGCTTCCAATTAAGGGTCTGCTTGTCAATGCCTGTTGAGCATCTTCTTTGTGATCTTGGAAGCGGTACGTTTGGTTTCTCTCTCTCTCTCTCACACACACACACACACACACACACACACACACACACACACACACACACACACACACACACACACACACACACACACACACACACACACACACACACACACACACACACACACACACACACACACACACACACACACACACATTACACACACACACACATACACACACACACACACACACACACACACACACACACACACACACACACACACACACACACACACACACACACACACACACACACACACACACACACACACACATGTATATAGCATTATAGTTCATGCACGCTAAGGTACACACTCCTTCATACATGGTTTGTTTTACTTCTGTGTGCTGTTAGGAGGCTTTATTGCTGTATCTTATCTATGTTCATGATCCATTATGCAGGTTTGGATAATGATTGAATATGTGTGTGAAGTTTAGGGGTAGCTGTCTGACGAAGATTGCAGTTAGTAATCGAAACATCACAGGAAAAAGGTAAACAGTCTGTGAAATAAGTAAACAATATTACCCATTTGTATCAACCAGTCTGTTGAACCTCGTCACTCAGTGCACATCATTCTGACTTCCAACTACTTAAAGAGCTGGTATTTTATTGAGCTCGGTAAGCCTTCCCCTGATTATGTGTGTACCTAACGGTTTCTGGCATTTTGTATCGATCTGAGAACTTAGTTGCACAATTTCTTACTCAACCATGAACACGACAGCACAGAGCCGCTTAGGCAGGATGGCTATCTTTGTCTGGACTCTTCTATTTAAGGTACAACTTATAAATGGTGATTTTCACACACACATTACCTTGTACTTACCTTCTACTTTATTGACTCGGTGTTCTTGCCAGTGCAACGGTTGTTCAACGAGATAACCTGAAGCAAGTAACGATGTCACGTTATCGAGCATAGCTCTATATATATTGGGGACATCAAGTTAATTTGTGAACAAACAACAGGAAAATGTGATTTACGTTTGACTTACTGACACGTATAGTTAAGCAAGATTGAGGTATCATTAAATGTATTTTGATTTTGAGCATTATGAAACAATTCGTGAGATTGAATTGTTTCTGTTTCCATTGGCGGATATTATGTAGTAAGTTGAATATGCTGTCATATTACTTATAATACATACCACTACTATCAAATGAAAAACATGGCAAACTTATTATACAAACATTAAATGAAGCCGCTATTTTTAATTAATCGATTTTGTGTGTGATTTAGCTGATTCATATGTGTAACGGTGTGCGCATATACATGAACATGCACCCATATACATACACATATACATATATGAATTATATATATATATATATAAATATATATATATATATATATATAAACTTGAACAATGTCAGTGACATTAGTTTAGTGAGATAACTAAAATAAGTAATGTTGAACATTGTTCAGATTACAAGAAGCTATTAGTTTCTAGCGATGCGTAGGTATTAAAGAGCCATCTTCTGAATAACTAGCCATAGGCATTTATAGCATAAAACAGGTTAGGCCCATAGATAGCCCCTTAAATTCAGAATGCGCTGACCCATGCGTTATAACAGAAGTTGTATTGGGCCAGCTCAATTTGCGTCTCACCCTTTACACAGCGTTTGGTATGGACAACCGATGGTCGTTATCACGAGTGGACTTATTTATGGGTAAACTATTGCAGGCAAGTCAACGGTAGTGAGGGAGGCCAACAATAAGGTAGGTCGTAGGTTATGCAGTGTCTATTACAAAAAGGACACATATCCGGCCATGTGCCCACAGAACCTCATTAGATTGATTATACTAGTGCATCGGAGCAATAATTGCGGATTTGTCAGCGTAAAGACGTTCATCGATGGTTTAGGTTTGAATTTCGAGTTGGCACTGGATCGAATGTGTTTGAGTAGGGCAGCATCAGTACGATATTCAACATACACGTGTGTTTTTACCAGGTAAAACGGTACGGTTATGTATTTATACGGCGCGGTATCCAGTTATTAACACCGTTCACAGTACTTTGCATCCCGCAGGCTAGATCTGCTCATTCCAACAATATCTAAATTTCTCTGGCAAGGCTTCAACCACGTTGCACATATTGCGCCAAGACTATTTTCGTACAAAAAATGTTCACCACTGTCTGTTGGCAGGTACTAATTTTAATGAATGAATGAATTATATTTCTGTATTCATCAATATAGTTGCAAGTACATGTATATGTTAAAATTATTTAAAACGGGCCATTAATGCATACACAACGCCACCGTCTATCGCGAGAACTACCACCGCCACCGCCAACGCAGGCGCTGCCGCCGCCGTCGCCGTCACCACCGCCAACACGACGACGACCACCACCACCACCATCACCACAACCACAACCACCACCACCACCACAACCAACACCATCATCACCACCACCCACAACCACAACCCACCACCACCCACGACCACCCACTACCACCACCATCACCACCACCACCACCACCATCACCACCACCACCACAACCACCATCACCACCATCACCATCACCACCACCATCACCCACCAACCACCACCCACCACCCACCACCCACCACCCACCACCACCATCACCACCCACCACAACCACGACAACTACCACAACCACCACCACCCACCACCACCCACCAACACCCACCACCACCCACCACCACAAACCACAACCCACCACCACAAACCACCACCACAAACCACAACCCACCACCACAACCCACCACCCACCACCACAAACCACAACCCACCACCACCCACTACCACCACCACCACCACAACCACTACCACCACCACAACCACAACCATCACCACCACCACCACCCACCACCACCACCACCACCCGCCATCATCCTTCACCGCCACCACCACAACCATCACCACCATCACCAGCACCCATCACCATCACCATCACCACCACCACCACCACCACCACCATCACCACCATCACCACCATCACCACCATCACCACCACCACCACCACCACCACCAAATGCATTACGTTTAGCTGTTTTACCGTTCGACTGAAGGAATATTGCGAGCAGCAGAACCAGAAGGGCTCCACATCCTCCACCGCCACCACCACCACCACAACCACCACCACCATCACCAGCACCCATCACCATCACCTTCACCATCACCACCACCACCACCATCACCATCACCACCACCCGCCATCATCCTTCACCGCCACCACCACCACCACAACCATCACCACCATCACCAGCACCCATCACCATAACCACCACCATCACCACCATCACCACCATCACCACCATCACCATCATCACAATCACCACCACCTCCACCACCACCCACCACCACCACCACCACCACCACCATCACCACCACCAACACCACCACCATCACCAGCACCCATCACCATCACCATCACCACCACCACCACCATCACCATCACCACCACCACCACCCACCACCACCACCATCACCACCACCACCACCACCTCCATCACCACCACCACCACCACCACCACCACCACCACCACCACCACCCACCACCATCACCACCACCACCACCACCAAATGCATTACGTTTAGATGTTTTACCGTTCGACTGAAGGAATATTGCGAGCAGCAGAACCAGAAGGGCTCCACATCCTCCACCGCCACCACCACCACCACAACCACCACCACCATCACCAGCACCCATCACCATCACCATCACCACCACCACCACCATCACCACCATCACCATCACCACCACCCCCCACCCACCCCCCACCACCACCACCACCATCACCACCACCAACACCACCACCACCTCCACCACCACCACCATCACCACCATCACCACCATCACCACCATCACCACCATCACCACCATCACCACCACCACCACCAAATGCATTACGTTTAGCTGTTTTACCGTTCGACTGAAGGAATATTGCGAGCAGCAGAACCAGAAGGGCTAGTAGAAGAGGACACATCCACAGACATCTTCTTGATCCTACAGAAACCAAACTTACATTGCAATATTTAACGCTAATATTATTGATAATAAAATTATATTAAACGTATTCAAATGTTATTATTTCACAGAGTAGCTCATGCCTTAGTAATACGTCCAAATTAATGAAAGGTATACCCGCTAATCTGCTTAATATATGTAATTACTACATCATATGTGCACAAGAGCTATGCGGAATGACGACGCGATCGCTCGGTAATAATGCGTGGAGGAAGGTAGCTACAAAAGAACATAACGTTGTTAAAACACACCTATTTAAAATAACCATTAAGAATGTTACGGAAAATATGTAAAATATGATGGTGGTCGCAGTCGCAGTCGCAAAAGATGTAGATAATCACTCCTACATGACGTTTGCTGTGACGTACACGCGAGCAGGTAAGTAACGTAAAACGTCCCAAATTTATTGGCGGACCTCGGAACAATCACAAAAACACGCGTTGCGCTGTGAACCAAACCATCGATCTACGTCCGTTAACAACCTATAACGTCCCCTTTTAATTTTTAATAAACATTTAAAATTTTACAATTTGTGCAATTTGATGATACATATAGGCCTATAATCTTCAAATCAAATCAAGTTTATTTCGCAACAACAACATGATAATCACAAAACAACCATTAAAAAATGAGTACATTTATGTTGCAAGGTGGCCATATGGCATTTTAGTTGCCGTCTTCCTGTCGTCCGTCTTTCTTCTTTAAAAGCTAATTGATAAATTGTTGTATTTATCTGATTTGCAGTGCAGCGTTTCTGTAATTTATGAATAACAGAATTGATCTGAGTAAAGTAATTATGTTTGATAAAGAAATTGTGGGGTAAGTTAAAGACTACAAAATGCTGCCCTCTATAGGATTCGAACCCACTACCAAAATAGACGTACGCTACATTTCTATAATATACGCTTTCCTGGGTGGCGTGATTGGCCAACCGAATTCGTCGTAGATGTTATAGCTAACAATGAAGAGCGCTCACACTGACAACTGGGGGATTATAGAAGTCGGGGATTGTTGTAGAGGTTGTAGAAGACAATAATCTGAGCGAGGCATAAAGAGGCACACTTTCAGGGGTACGATCCATCGGAAGAACAGGAACGCTTTATACAAGTGGGTTCTACAATCGTTTCGGAACGACGTACGTACAATTACTGCTCACGTTTACGTCACAGCAAACGTCATGTACGAACACTTCTGCGTCTGCGTGTAGAAGAACTACGGTATCTTTGGCACCCGAGTTGCAAACCCTCTGGGAGGAAACATTATCATACCCCACACACTAGCTCGAGCCGTTAATTAACATATTTGGTATTGTTACATAGTTACATATAGTCACTTAGGTAATGGTGTTTTTTATGAAATTAGTACAATAGCCAGGAGGATTTTATTTACGTTTTATTTGCCAAAGGGTCTGAGAATGGTTTCTGGGGTAACAATTACCGTAAAATACAAATATCAGTTTCTTACAAAATTATACTTGGAAGATTTCTCAGAATTTGTACCGGAAGTGGGGCACCGTCAAATCACACCTAAGTTGTTTCGCGTTGCGTCGTATTCAACAGTTTCAATATTACGAGTAAAAAGAGCGCGTTGCCATAACCGAAATAACATTTATAAATGAGGTATGAAAAAAAACCTGATATATGTTTGTTCCGATGGAGTGCTTGAATTAGCTCTAACTACATTATATCATGATCTACGAAGCTGTATGTGACCATACCCAAATTGCGCATGAGAAAAAGACAAACTCAGAACTCAGAACTCAGAATTAATTTATTTGACTATAAATACGATATATATACAATGAATAACGTAAGTAATAGATATAGGCCATGGGCCATATATGCATATATGCCCCTCGTGTACCCCCCCACAACTCTACCAACCCATGTTTCTTTTAAGCTTTGGGGTCCCTTGAAGATGATTTCAAGTGGTAACAGTGAAAAATTTGGGTCTCACTACCCATTTCCAACCTATCTTGGATGGTACCCTGAAATATCGTATTTGTCGTCAATATCGCGTGGTATTTATTCACCCACACCACAATCGTCATTGTATAGTCATATATGTTTCAATATGTACTTATAATATGTCAAATTGAAGGTTTCCATGTGCTGATCATAATAATAGCATTCAATAGATATTTACTATTATGGCGTGTGCCCTAATTAGCATAGAATAACTAAACTCTATTCTCACTCGTGACCGCATAGATGACAACATTATTTTTGTCAAATATATAAATTTCTCTTCCCATGGCCTCTTTAAGATCAAAATAATAATGCATGACACTCTGCGGCATCATATCTTTCATTTGATACCAGAATTTGATACCTTTCTGTCGTTACAAATGGATTAGATATGATGCTTCAAAGATAACCGTAGTGTCACGGATCAAGATGCGTAACGCAAAGGTACCCATGGATTTGGATGCTGCACATGTCAAAACTGTCTAGATTATGTGTGTGTTTTCAGATATACATTTACGCCATATTAATTTCAGATGCATAAAACAAAGCACTACATATTTCATATAATGTACATGTATATTAGCTTAATATGGTATCCAAAACTCGTGAATTAAGATGTAACAAATGTCAACAGCACAGACAAATCGAAAGCCAGTACCTCAAAATATGATAATTCAGTTTAAAGCGAATTACGTATGTATGACATTCACTTATATGCTAGCCATTGATAAAACAAAATGTAGTTAGATGCCAAAAAGTTATTCACATCTTAATTGCATGCAATGACATACAATATCTAGGTTGATGTACGGACACTTGCCAAACATTGATAGCTACGTAACCAATTACATTAGTCACATTTTGATGCTCAGTCATAATCACTGTCACTGTCACTGTCAGCATATAGTTCCATCCCATCAGACACGTCCATGTCAGACTCGTCATCACTATCAGTGTGGTCGGGGTCTACCTGAGCTATATCAGCCAGTTCACGTGGCAGCACATCTTCAACATACCAGAGTGGCTCAATGCTTCCATTACTGATGTTCCAGCCATGGTTTCTGCTCTCCTTGGGGACGTCAGGCTCAGGAACATGTGCTCTCTTCCATAAGCCACCTTGATAGTTTACTCTTCTGACATGCTGGGCGAGACTGCGATTGCATGATGGTAAATTGGCCATGTCAATATCAACTGAAGGAATAACACGGTTATCCTTGGCACACAGCTCATTGATACGAATTACCCTGAAGTCATCAACTTTTGACACCTTTGATGCTCTACCATACGCAGCACAAGTGAAGCTGTCCATCTCATCAATCCTTTCTTCAGGTAGGTCCCATGTATCTCCCAGCTTCTTGAGTACATGAAAGTATTTAGGAATATTCAGTAGAAGTTTCACTTGTTTGAGTTTGCCAATCCCTCGGAAAGCACTAGTGCTGTCACATCCACTGAAAGCATACAGAACCACCAGAGCCGTACATTTGTCTTGGCCAAGATCAACTCCTAGTTTACTTACATCAATCAGTCTTTGCTTATTTCCTACACCAGTGTCAAACAGGATTGGGATGTCTCCAATTGATGCAGCATAGTGCAGAAAAACGAAGAAGATGTCTGAATCTGGGCTCTTCACATGAACCTACTTCTTGCGTAATTAACATAGAGGATAACTCCTGTGTCCGTTTCCTCCTGTGATGAGTTTAAAAGGGGCAGTTCATGGGTTACTGTCGTCCGGCCAACATTGGAAGTCAGCAGAGTGGCATTCTCCTCATATATGAAGATCACTTGTCTTCCATGCAGTTTTGATGCGTATCTATCACTCTGCCACAGCTTCAGAAGCAGTTTGATGAACTGACACTTGTTTCCACCATTGGACAAGAATGATTTCCAATCAGGTGGCCTCTTGGTTGCGTCTCCTTTCAAAATCAGCTTCTCTCTACAGTGTGGCCGACTCCTTCAGGTTCAGCGACCTCTCCTTTTTCCTTGTTTGAGATGGTATCTCAGCACAGTCACCAGATTCCGCAGAATTATCATCACTGCCAACTTCCTGTAACATGATGCCATGAGCTGTGTGAACTGATCCTATCCTTTTCCTGTGAGATCATTCAGCTGTTCGAAATTAAAAAATTCTGAATGGAATACCGTTGGTTCTGGTGGTGACCTGACAATCTGGTTGGAGAGAAGAGTGGACGACTGTATAACAGGTTCAGCTAGCGCTGTCTCCAGCTCCAATGAAAAGGAGTAGCTTTCACAGTGTCCCATTCTAGTCAGGAGAATTACGAGTTTTTCACATTTGAACATATGACGCAAGGACATGCTCATGAAGATGTGTTTTGGCAGCTTCTACGATCCATTGGTTGTTGCCCGGCAGATGTCCTGACCAATTGACAAAACAAGTCTCTCTGTGCGGGATGATGTGGGAGCTGCCATCCCAGTTATGACATAACGTAAACATTTTTGGAGTGTGTCTGGTACGGTAGTGTCAATTCTGTCACAATCACGGGGAGTTGGTGGCCATTTAAAATCAGGTGCTTCAGCAAACCCATCCTGGATAGTCTGTCAATCTGTGAAACGTAGACTACGCTTGAATGGAACTTCCCCATTTGTCGGCCTTTGAAGGGTTCATGGGTTTCAAGTTTGAGTTTTAATTTCTCACTCCGGAAATCAGGATTATTATGCTCTGAATTATCTAGGCTGGATATGTACACTTCTTGCAGGTCAGCCAATATCACCATCTTCCGATCATGCATGACATCCTTCTCCACCATGCAACAGACTATGTCAAATGCCTTTTCATGGGCTTCCATCAAGTTGAACTGATTAACACGTGCCTCTTCATCTGTACTTCGCCATTTCTCTGGTTTTTGCAAATAGTTCATGCGGCAATTCTTGGGGAACTTGGCTTCACAAGCAAACAGATCGTATTCTTGTGAGGAGCTTCTTATCCTGTTTTATTTCTGCCATCGTCGCCACAGTCGTCCATTCATCAAATTCAAACTGACTCATGCCTTGACTGGTCCATGTGTCTGTCATTTTTACCGTCTTACGACCCTCTGATCCACAGAAAATACAGTCCGACTTGAAGATGATTTTATCACCTTCTGCGGAAGTTATGCGGCTCGTACGTTGGGGTGTGGAGGCATCAGATGGTGGTGATGAGGTGGACGTCAGCCTGTCCACATTCATGATGAAACGTTTGTAGCATTCCCAATGGAAGCCATTATATTCCATCACTGTGTTGGGGATGAGCTTGCACGTGTCCTCCATCCTGTGGGTTGAAGTTGGATGTTCTGAAAGTCTCTTCTCTTTGATCTCCTGCAATTTCGCCAACTTCTTCTCTGCATCCCGCATACCAGACATGAGTTGAAGTACGCCATATTTAAGCCCTTTACATGAACTATGCAAGTAGGTTCAACAGTTTGATCACTTGTTCGTTTTCGTTTTAATGGTAAATACATACAAAGGTAGTATTGTTCGTTTTCGTTTTAATGGTAAATACATACAAAGGTAGGTGTGCAATATCAGCAGGTCAAAGCAGGTAAAGCTTATAATTTATCATTATTCAACTTAAAGAACATTTTAACTTATCGATATCTGTGAAGTTGACCTGAGGTATTCATATAAGCTGCAATTTAAACTTAAATAATATAACATGTGATTTAAATAATATAAATTGAGACTGAAATAATATAATATGGGATACAACCTTGTGATCTCCACATACCAAAGAACGTAAATGACTTAAGTAGTATGTAGGCGTTTTTGGATGTGTATTCTGCGGTGTTTAAGCGATATTCGGGAGGTTTCGAAAGCCTCCCCCCTGAGCAAAGTGAGCCTCCTCCTGAGCAAAGTGAGCAGTCACGTGACCTGCGCCTCCTAGCGGAAAGAAGTGTACCTAAGCGTCCGTAGTGCCATCTAGTGCTAAGCAGCCGTAGTACTATCTATATCTAGCGACTCGGTCTTTAAAACATGTGATGTATGTATGTATGTATGAAGAATTAGTACTAAGGGAATAACTAGTAACAACCACAGTTTGAAAGTTGATTAGGTTGTTAATGATAACGAGGAGTGTAGAGAGGTATTAGTTGTGCATGAATGTACGTGTATGAGAGGAGAGAGAGAGGATGTGCGTGTGTGAAAGAACTAACGAAACACAAGAGTATATACGAGTATACATGTATTTTATTAATGAATGATACAGAATTTTAAATTAACGATCGATCATCTCGGCATCCCAGTCTTCGATCTCGGCATCCCAGTCTTCCTCCATCAGGGAAGGAACAGGGTCTGCGTCAAAGGGAGGTCGTGTCTCCAGAAGCTCACGTAGCACGTGGCAGAATAAGTAGGAATGATTATCACGGAGCTCTTCCTCTCTGAAAACATATATGAAATGTTTGATATATATATATATATATAATATAGTATATATATATATATATATATATATATATCAGCCGGGTGGGATAAGCCAGTGATGTAACCAGACACCGCATAGGGAATCGACATACGATAAAAGGGCAAGCTAGATCAACGGACTATGATACAATACGTAATGGAGACGTCTGCTGACGTAATCGGTAATCAAACACCGCATACCTAGTCGAAACGACAACGAGGTAAGAGAAAACATAAATAATGTAGTAAAATATTGTTGTAATCATTGAACACTCACGTGCACTCCTCATCATCATCCTCAATGCTGGAGTCACTGACACTTCCTGTCAGACTCCCGGTAGCAGCAGGACCATCGGTGATACAGCCAGCCCTGAAAGGTAATATAGATAACCGTGACACATAAAGAACGTGAGCATAAGGAATAATAGAGGTGAGACGTCACAGGTAGTTTACGTGAAGAACACTGTGATGATTATAGTATGATATGTATAGGATATCTATCTTATGAAACAGAGAATAAAAGTACTTACAGTTCGAGCTCACGCCATACCAAGTCAGCCGCAATTTCGGTGAAACGGTCAGCATCGATGATACCGACAGACCTGAAAGGTAATATAGATAACCGTGACACATAACGATCGTAAGCATAAGGAATAATAGAGGTGAGACATCACAGGTAGTTTATGTGAAGAACACTGTGATAATTATAGTATGTTGTAGGATATCTATTGAATGAAACAAAGAATGATATTAATAATAATAATAATAATAATAATAATAAAAGTACTTACATTTCGAGTTCAAGCCATTCAGCGCGCAGTTGGGACCAAGGGATCGACGACATAGTTGCGAATGAGATGATGTGAAGAATGTAACAAACGAGCTAGTATATATAGGATAGAGCATATGCATGCAGATAGGAAGACAACTTGTAAGACACACTGTAGCAATGGAAAAATACCAGTGTATGAAAAGCTGAAGACCCAGGGACGTATGACAACATCATCTAGGGTTGTCACGTGACCGATACTAGAGTGGAAAAATACCGGTGTATGAAAAGCTGAAGACCCAGGGACGTATGATATCATATCTAGGGATGGCACGTGACCGATGCCTGGGTATGTAACCAGCCATGTGACGTTATGGAAAATTTCACTGTAGTAAACCGATATCAGTCATAGGACCCTGCGATAAGCGCACGAGCGCATGATGTGCGAAGTGCGACTAGGACAATGCGACTTATCAGAACGCTAACAATACAGACGGGAGAAAAGAACTCTGTGAGTGGTCAGCGATGAAACATATGGCGGTCAAGAGCTTGGATATACAATTCAGGGGTGCTGGACACTTCCTATCTAATTTCCATCCATGTAATATACACATATGGGGCGAAGACTTTTCTTGTGCAGAAGCAGCCTATCAGTTTAAAAAAGCCAGACATTTTCACGATGAGAACACAGCGAGAAAGATTCAGACTGCACGCAGTGGAATACAGGCGAAATACTGGAGTAAAAACATTCGGGGGACACCGGATCGAACTGCTACATGGTTAACACAACGTCGAGCCGTGATGCGCGCTATAGTAGCCGTGAAGTTTCGCGCCTCTAAACTACGGCAACGCTTGTTGGATACAGGTGACGCACGACTTATTGAGAATGTACCCAGTGCGGAAGGGTATTGGGGTAAGAGTTCAAAGCGTAACGAAGCAGGTAAGAATATACTCGGTGTGATTCTTATGCAGGTGAGAGACTTCGTTAGGCAGTGCTAAGGCGGCCATTACACAAAAAAACAGACAGTCATCCACACGGTGACAGAGTACGAGAGAGAGAGAGAGAGATAAAGTCACGCGCCTGATAAGACGCGAACACCCAGGGGCGCGTGATGTCATTGTTTACGGTACACGTGATCGATGCCTGGAGGGATGATTATGTATATAAGCCCAGGGTAAATCCAACAGGACAAACATTCTCTCTCCGACTCGCTGCTGCCGCTCTCGACTACTTCACCGCTCTACCGCTCTCGACTTCACTATTCACCAAGATGGCGACGCCCAATATCTCTGAGGAAATGCTGCTCTCAGAACTCGAACAAGTAAGTGACGGAACGTACGCATTTGTTCGTCCACTGACACTAGTAACATGTGCTATGACCGATAAATATGTATGCTACCCGGCGTGCCGTATATGTAATCGGAAAGTCCTTCGTCTTGAAATGACGAAGGGGAACCGCCATTGCGTCAGTACATGTGCTGTACACGGCCGTCAGTCGGGTAACCCCGTTTACAAGTATGCTACGGGTATGCTTTTTGCCGATCACAAGGGGAATGAAGCGTGGGCCACAGGATTTGATCGTATAGTTCAGGGGGCCGTGGGGGGAATGACAGCAAGCGACTATATGACGCTTAAACCCGGCCAAGAACGCTACGAGGCACTGAATGTCCTACGTGGCAAACGGGCTAGGGTGACAATTAGAAAGGAGACAAAGGAGGGCTATCGTAACTACACCTTGATTGCACTGGAAATAATCCAGTCGGACAAGGTTCCTGACAGCGACTTACTGGAAATATTCCAGTCGGAGGTGACGGCACCTGACAATGACGTACTGGAAATAATATTCCAGTCGGAAGAGGCAGCACCTGACAGTGACGAATGAATGATGTGGCGCCACCTGCCAGCAATGTATTTGACACTTGCTTCTGTCGTGTGTTGTAGACTCCTCCTCCTTGGACAACCCCTAGCGTACGAGGGGTGAAACGTCGCCTGTTGGAGGACAGCGACGATAATGAGGATAAGGCAAGTGTCATCTATGTGGGGTCGTGTGCGTGGTCTATGATGATGATGATGATGAGGAGATTGCTAATGATGGTGATATTGATACTGATTGGGCCACTGATATCGACCATGACGAGGATAGGAGACGTAGTGAATTACAGGAAGCAGTAGAGAAGGTGAATGGCATTGAGAAGCGTGCAGACGAAATGATAGATGACGGTCTATTTATGGCCACTATAACCGCTGCTTGCACTCGCCAGGCGGCCGAATCACTGAGTCGTCACTATGCGAACGTTCACGAAGACATGTACAAAGTAGATCCTATACGTATATATAATAGCTTTGATATGGTAGTATCCGAGCTGGTATGCGTAGCGCGCACACCGTGGTTTGCTCGTGATGTCATAGCACGGGTGAAAGCGAGTCTCCATGCCCGCGGTATAACCGTGTCGGATGCGAAGGAAGACGAACCACTCACACCGAAGGAGTCACTGCCCTGGGACGAACAAGACGACGGAGGGGACGACAGGCAGATCTGGTACACCGAGCTGTGTGCAGTAGCACTCGATGCTATCGTTCGTTTTATAAGCAACGGACTGTGGCGCCTGTTCGAAGGTGAGTCAAACGTCATCTACCTGGTGCGTAGTGACCTGATCCACGACAATTTGAGATATGCAGTGCAGCATTACAGGTTTATGGCGAGCACACCGGAGTGGTCACGTGACATCGTATCACGTGTACAAGCCATCCTGCGTACACGTGGTATTCCAATGATGGATGTAAAAACACCCTGCTAATGTTGTTGTTGTTGTGTTGCTAACAGGTCACCGATGCTCCCTCTAGCGGGCTGGAGATGATTCGACTCTCGTATCAGCAGAACCCGATAGAGTGGGCTCCCCAAAAACGTCGCCGCCACCGTACCCCCATGCCGCTGCGACAGGCCCTCCTTACCCAGCTACATGAGCGACACAACTCATCACTGGAGTTGACATGTGAAGACATGTCACCTTCACCTTCAACTCCAGCCGAAGCATCACTGGAGTTGACATGTGACGATGACGACTATGACGTCACCATGACTGCCTCGGAATACGAGACACTCCAAAGGGATGCATCAACGCTCGACCTGGCCTAAAACGGCCATATCATTTGGTCCAAAACGGACACATCGATCCCGTGGGCGTTCTCGGCCCCATTTAACAGTGTGAAACACCTGGAACTGAACATCGAATCCCTAGCGGGGATACACTTTGCGTCAAAAAAATGCAGCTTAGACGTGGCCGTGCGCACAATATGCGAGGAGATCGCACGAAATGTTGTGCGCGACGACCACGTCTCATACATAGTGAACAATCTTCAGAAGCGCCTGCAGTGACGACAAGAGGAAATGCGCCCCTACGCTATAGCTGGGGTTATAGGCGCCGCTTGTCTGTTACTGCAGGTGCTTAGCCTTAGCTTTCATATATACTCGCTTTATTACTCGCTTTGAT
The DNA here is from genome assembly GCA_020002185.1 of Paraescarpia echinospica. NCBI lineage: Eukaryota > Metazoa > Annelida > Polychaeta > Sabellida > Siboglinidae > Paraescarpia > Paraescarpia echinospica. The sequence goes on from CM034537.1 coordinate 14,530,174, forward strand.
TGTAATTAATAAAGATGATATGTAATCCAGGATTCTGGTGTCTGTTGTTCTTGTTACCTTCATAGCTCGTTGTGATCGGTGAATACATACATACACGCCCACTCATACAAGACACACCTCTTATGACGTCACACACACACAGTGTAGGATATATAGACACGTGCAAGGATCTCCCATCCTTCAGTTGTAGGTACGATGAAACAGCACACGTGTCGACACTGCGGGCTCGTGCTCGATACACATGCCGACATACAACGTCATATAGACCAAACACATTCATCATCAACAACAACAACACACGACGATCATGCCTACAGTAAATCGCCGTCAGTGGCGCCATCTAGCGCTACACTGCATCGTTGTGAGAGATGTGCACGTGAGTTCACGAGACGTGACAGCCTGTTACGTCATATGAAGTCGGTATGTATGGAAGCGAACGACTCACCCCTACGCAAACGAGCGAGACGCACAGAGCGACCACGTGTGAGCGTTGCGAAGTCGGTATGTATGGAAGCGAACGACCCACCCCTATCCAAACGTGCGAGACGCACAGAGCGACCCCGTGTGAGTGTTGCTGACGACTACGACGACGACGACGAATAAGACCCGATACAACCACCACCCCGACTTCCCTTCGCCGATACTCTATCGAGGGAACTACAAGACGTCGTCCGAGATCACTGGTCGACCATCCGAACCCACACGGCTAGAGGACCTGTACAATCCAGGTACAATTACAGAGTGTCGACACCGGACACGAGTGCCCTAGAACCGTCACTGAAACGCATGTTCCGCGAACAGACGCACGCGTTTAAGATTAATCTTAGTTATGGGTTTGTGTTAAGAAACAAGACCACGAACAGGTACAGGTATTATCATTCGTCCTGTAACTGTTGCGGTCGTTACCTTGACGAACCGGGTCTGATCACAAACACTGCAGACTTTGATGCGTTTCTGGAACGTATCCGAGAAACAGACGTGCTGCAGTGGGTCATCAATCAGCGTCCGGACAGTCAATGGGTATGTGAGGTGGTCACGAATGTTACCTTCTTCGTCAATCACATCGTACATCATCCGATAGGGTGTGTGGACATCAAACTGCCGAGGTACATCAAACGAATCAAAGCCGTCATCGGATTGGAAAGAGACTCCGACAACAACACAAAGTACACCGACAATCTGTGTCTCTTCCGATGTCTGGCTCTGCATCGGGGATGCGACCGATACCACATGGAACCCGCTGTGCGGGTACTCTACGCGAAGTACGACCGTGACGAGGTGGCAATGAAAGACTTTGACGGAGTGACGATGGACGATCTCTATCGCGTCGAGACCACCTTTGAGACCAACGTGTGCGTCTACACGCTCGTCGAACCGGAAGAGGGGGGAAAGGTGACTGCTGAACTCGTACGCCGTTCCTTGTGTCACTATCCTGAAACGATGTACATCAATCTTCACGAGACACACTTTTCCTACATACAAGACGTGAACATGTACTGTCATTCGTATCGATGTAGGAAGTGTGGCGATGCACTATGGAGTGGCGTATTCGAACTAGAACGACACGAGCGCAGGTGTACGGGAGGTGTGCGAAAGATCTATTCCGGTGGCGTCTACCATCCGTCGCCGACAGTCTTCCAACGATTGGACGACGAAAACATTCACGTTGCCGAATGGTTGCGTTACTATCCGTATCGTGCCACCTTCGACTTCGAGTCCTGGTTCGATACATCGCACCTTCCGTCGGACAGTGCCAAGGTCCATTGGGTGGCTCGTCACGTACCGTTGAGTGTGTCCCTGGCGAGTAACGTACCCGGATTCGAACAGGTGCAATGTCTCATCACGGATGGTGACAGCAACAAGTTGGTATCCAACATGATGACCATCCTTCAGAACATGAGCGAAGCAGCCTACGAAGTCATCGTAGACAGGTACGAGGGCATCCTACACGAACTCACAGAGGCTATCAGAACGTGGAACGAACAGGAAGCGTCCGCCGTGGAGGAGGCGGGGGACAACGAGTCACAGCGACAACCGACCAATCCCTACAAAACTCTCATGGGACAATTGTACGGTTGGCTTCATCAGTTGCCCGTCATCGGTTTCAACTCGGGCAGATACGATCTGAACGTCGTCAAACAGTTCCTGGTACCCTACTTCCTGTCCGAAAAGAAAGCAACAGAGGACGGAGGAGGAGGAGAGGAGGAGAAGGAGGAGGAGGAGGAGACGTTTCACGTGATCAAACGTGGCAACACGTTTATGTGTCTATCGACGGACAACCTCAAATTCCTCGATATGACTCATTACATTGCCCCGGGATTCTCGTACGACAAGTACCTGAAAGCGTACGGTTGTACAGTCACGAAAGGTCACTTCCCGTACGAATACATGGACAGCTTGGAGAGACTCGACGACACCGTTCTACCTCCCAAAGAGGCCTTCTTCAGTTGTCTGAAGAACGAAGGTATATCCGACGACGACTACACACGATGTCGGAAGGTGTGGCGAGACAACGACATGGAGACTTTGCGAGACTTTCTCGTCTGGTATAACAACAGAGACGTCGTACCGTTCTTGGAGGCCATCGCCAAACAGTTCGACTTCTATCAACACCGTGGTCTCGACATGTTCAAACAAGGGATCAGTATACCTGGTTTGACCTTGTCCTACCTGTTCACCTACGTACCGGAGAGGACGTTCTTTACACTCTTCAACGAGACGAACAAGGACGTCCACCAGCTCATCAGAGAGAACATCGTCGGAGGGCCGTCACTCATCTTCACCAGACATCACGAGAAGGGGGTCACGAAGATACGTCGTAACGACTACGGTGATGCGGCTCGAACGTGTCAAGTCCATTGTGGGCTACGATGCGAATGCATTGTATCTGTGGTCGATATCACAAGAGATGCCGACTGGATGGTACACGCGGCGACGGGAAGAGAAGGAGTTCCGACCCGAAGTGGCACAGCCCACAGGTCAGATGGCTGTCGAATGGCTTACGTGGGAGTCCGAAAACACGGGACTCGCCATACGTCATCAGTCCAACGGTCGAGAGAAGCGCATCGGTAAACTGTCGGTGGACGGTTGGTGCAGTGAAACGAAGACGGCCTATCAGTTTCACGGATGCTACTACCACGGGTGTCCGTGCACCGGACGCGAGTTCAACGAGGTCAATGGGAAACCCATGACGCAACTGCTCGCCGAAACACGAAAGAACACAGCCTATCTTCGACACTTTGTGAGGGTCGTCGAATTGTGGGAATGCGAGTGGAAGGTCACGAGACGCGATCCGTGCGTACAAAAGTTTCTGGACGTTCGCCAACGTCGTCGACACGTGCGATGGAAAATGACGTCACAACAGATCCTGACAGGTGTGTGCAACGGTAGCGTGTTCGGTATGATTCAGTGTGACATACGTGTACCGGAGAACCTGCGCGCACACTTTGCCGAGATGCAGCCCATCTTCAAGAACATTCACCTGACCCGTGATGATCTCGGACCGTTCATGCGTCGCTACGCTGAAGAACACAACATCATGGCAACTCCGCGACGCATGCTCGTCGGGAGTTATCGAGGGGATAAGATCTTGCTCGCCACACCTCTCTTGCGATGGTACCTCGCACACGGTCTCGAGGTGACGCATGTCTACCAGGTCATCGAGTACACACCGGTTGCCTGCTTCCGACGATTCGGCGAGGCGGTGTCCACCGCACGTCGCGAAGGAGACGCCCATCCCGACAAGGCCATGATCGCGGATACCAACAAACTTATGGGCAATTCGTCCTATGGGAAATTTATCACCAACGTCGATAAGCACCGCGAGGTCACCTACTGCACGGAGAAGAGTGCATCGACCGCGATCAACAATCGTCGCTTCCGTCAACTCGACGTCGTCACTGCCGATGCATACGAGATCGAAATGCACAAACGCACCGTCAAATACGCACTGCCCACACACGTGGGATTCTTCGTGTTGCAGTGGGCCAAACTGCGTATGTTGGAGTTCTACTACGACTTCATGATCAGGTACGTGGATCGTCCGTTGTTCGAGTACTGCGAAACCGATACGGACAGTGCCTATTTGGCTCTGGCCGGTGAGTCCGTCGACGACCTCGTGACCCCGGCACTGCGCGACCACTACTATCGTCACCGCTCCGAATGGCTACCGTCCGAATGTTGCGACGAACATCAGAACGACTACGTGCGCTGTCGGCTGGCCGGACGTCCGTGGAACGGCACCGAGACGTGTTGTAAGGAGCGCAAGGCGTACGACAAGAGAACACCGGGACTCTTCAAGGTCGAATGGTCCGGTGACTGTTTCCTGGGTCTGTGTAGCAAGACCTACTATTGTTCGGGTACGATCGATAAATACAGCACCATAGGTCTGAACAAACGACTCAACACCATCGACAAGCAGTCGTTCCTGGACGTGTTGACCAATCGTTGCAATGGAAGTGGGAAGAACCGTGGGTTCCGGGTCAATCACTCGTCCGTGCTGACGTACATCCAGGAACGTGCGGCGTTGACCTACTTCTATGCCAAGCGCGTGGTCAACGAAGACGGAATCACCACGGGGCCTGTGGACGTGTAATGCCGAACCACTGCTGACACGATGAGGAAATGCGCCCCTACGTCAGTTGGGGTTATAGGCGCCTCTAGCTGTCATGCGGTTAGTAGGCGGAGACACACGAAAACAAAACAAAAAAGATAACACTATTTAGTCAGATGCCACACAATCGATAGTCATAACGTAGCATGTCACGGACGGGAACGCTTGTAGCTGTAACACTAGTGGGAATACTCGGTCTGTATCTGTACGTCTTGTACGTCTTGTTCCGCGATCCCTTCCTTCGTTGGTGTGGTGGAGGTGTCGTCGTCGCAACTAACAGTACAGTGGTCAACGCGACATTGTCGAACACCACCACCGGTGACTACTAGATGGACACGCGATGGAAACACCCCTTCACCTGTATCGTTGCGGGACCGACGGGATGTGGTAAGACTACGTTCGTGATGCGTCTGCTACGTCACGCCGCAACGATGATCGATCCACCTCCAGAGAAGATCACGTGGTGTTACGGTGTATGGCAGAGTGCCTATGTTGACAACGACCTGGTGCGATTCGAGGAAGGCTTGCCGAGCGGTGCGTTCGACGCATCGACGCGTAACCTCGTGGTCATCGATGATCTGATGGCAGAAACAGACGAACGGGTCACGACCTTGTTCACAAAAAAGAGTCATCACCAGAACACGTCCGTACTGTATCTCGTGCAGAACCTGTTTCCGAAGAACAAGGAGAGTCGTACGATCAGTCTGAACGCACACTACATGGTGATCTTCAAGAATCCTCGCGATGCGTCACAGATCGGACACTTGGCACGACAGATGTATCCGGGTCGCCTGAAGTTTGTACAGGAAGCGTTCCGAGACGCCACGTCACTTCCGTACGGTTATCTCCTCGTCGATCTGAAACAGGGCACGCTCGACGATATGCGTCTGCGCACGGGTGTCCTTCCGGACGACAGTGTCCAGTACGTGTACCAACCCAAGGTATAAGACGTCCGCGTAGCACCTCGTTCCTTCAGTCGCAGCATGCTCGTGAAGACAACAGCATGTCCGAACTCGTGAAGAAACACATCCTCTGTATACAGACGCTAAACAGATACAAGAGCACGAAATTGAGACGAGCCATCATCAGAAACGCCGACGCCGATCTGTTGTGTGCACTAGCCGAGTGTGCCTACAACATATTGAAGAAGAACTTGCCCTTGACCGACGCACAGAGACGTGCTCTGAACGTGTACAAAACAAACCTACGTGCTTTGGCACAGAGAGACGCACCTGCAGCGAGGAGACGTCGCATCTTGCTACGGGGTAACAACCAGGGCGGAAGAGGACAGACCGGTGGTTTCCTGTCGGCACTGCTGGCACCTTTGGCAGGTGCGGTCTTGCTACCCTTGCTAAAACAGGTGCTACTCAAGTAGACAACGATGGAACACGTACGGAAGATGGCCTTGGTAGATCCACGACTGTTGGACAGTCTACGCGCACCAGCACCGACGGATACCCTAGGACGCAAAGTACAGGTACTCGACGACGAGATGAAAGTCATACTCGACAGACAAGATCTCACCGACGGTGACAAGGTCGTCATGTATAATCAAGTGTTGCAACGCTACAACGCGTTGTCCGATCGACGCACGCGCGAACCGATACGCGTGACAACGGTCAACAAGGACACGTCCCCGGTGGTCACGGCAGCGGCGGTGGTGGCGGGAACTAATACGGATCAGACCCCACCGGAGGTGGGGGTGGAAGCGGAAGTCATCGACAGTGTTCCCAAACGCCTCCAGACCAAAGCCAGACGACTGATGGAACGTCTGAAACGAGACGTCGCGTGGAATGCGCGCGGAGAGCTCATGAACAAAGGCGTAGCGGTACCCGGAAGTAACGTGGTGGACCTCGTGAACGATTTGTTGCGTCATCGCAAGACCATCGGTTCTCCAACGGGGTGGGAGGTGTTTGCGCATCAACTCGGTGACATGAATCTACCCATGGAGTTGGTGGGTAACGAGGCCAGGAGACTGGCTATTCGACAGGATCAAAGGAAGCGTACCATAGAAGCGGCGGCCACACGATCGCTCAGTAGAGCGCGTCGAACGCTGCAGTGGACACCCCTCTCGCGGAGACGATCTCGAATGAGCCCGTCCACTCTACCTACCCCACCGGCGTCGACTAGTAAGACATGGGAACGTCTCGAATAAAAGAGACGCATCATCTCGATTCACCGACATAATGTGTGATCTACGGGACAGTCTAACACGTCTGTTTACCGGTGTTGCTTACAGCGGACTCCCCATCGTGTGCGGGATTACCATCGATTATATCATACGTACGTCATCATGGGGCGCCGTCGTAAACAGCTGGAGGACGTCTACTTCAACCCCACCAAGGTGGGTAGCTACGGAGGAATCGCGTCTTTGCGACGAACCGCCATACCACGCGTACCGAGAAAAATCGTCGAACAATGGCTATCGGAACAGAACGCCTATACACTACATAAACCGGTCAGAGTTCGTTTCACGCGTCGGCGCACGATCGTCGGAGGACGGAATCAACAGTGGCAGGCCGATCTCGTTGACGTGTCCAGTCTGAAAAAAGAAAACGACGGTACAACGTTCCTGCTCACGGTGATCGACGTCTTCTCGAAAGTCGCCCGATGCGTTCCACTGAAGAACAAGTCGGCGACGTCTGTATCGAAGGCACTGAACGGTCTCTTCACCGACATTCAACCACTGTCGTTGCAGACCGATAGAGGTCTGGAATTCTATAACCGTAGCGTTCGGGGTGTATTGGACAGATACGGTATCCACCACTTCTCCACCTTCAACGCAGAGATCAAGGCGAGCATCGTGGAACGCTTCAATCGCACACTAATGTCACGTATGTGGCGATACCTGACACACAAAGAAACGTGGCGGTACATCGATATCCTTCCGGATCTGGTGCGCACGTACAACGGCACACCTCACCGCAGTATCGGGATGTCTCCGTCACAGGTGGATGCGACTAATCAGGAAGAGGTGTGGCAGCGTCTGTACGGTGGTCATCACGGTAAGGGGGTACCCAAGTACCACGTGGGGGATCGCGTACGTATCAGCAAGGCTAAGAGACGGTTCGATAAAGGTTACACGATAAATTGGACAGAGGAACTATTCACGATACGCGAAGTCCATCCGTCCGAACCACCCGTCTATCGTCTAACGGACGATCTCGGTGAGATACTGGACGGTACCTTCTACGAACCGGAGATACAGAAGGTGACGGTTCCGGTCGATAAACTGTACCGTGTGGAATCGATAGTACAGCGCCGCAAGGTAGGCAGTCGACGGGAGGTGTTGGTGAAATGGGTCGGATATCCTTCGAAGTTCAACAGCTGGATCGATGCCAAGGGTCTCGTCGGACTATAAAGACTAATTGTGCGTCTGTTACGATGTCAGTCGTCCACGTATGACAGACGAGACAACATCACGCATCACCGTTAGTAACGAAGAAGAAGAAGAAGAAGAAGAAGACGACGTCGACACTCTACCGCCACCCCCACTACAGAAAGAGAGGACTCCGTGGCACATATTCGGTACAGCGTGTCCCAAAGAGGAGATCGTCTTTCTGTGTCAGATCGTCGTCTTGTACACGGTCATCTTGGTCAGCATCTACAACCTGACGTTTGGTCACCACGATCCGACTCTGTGGACGGCCCTGTTGAGCAGTTCGTTGGGTTACCTGCTACCCAGTCCGACGTTGAAACAACAACAACATGGAACCGAGTGATTTCTATCTCACGTTGCCCAGCAATGCTTCCATGCACACGCACCCCACCAACACGCTGACCCACTACATCACGACGCTACCGAAACGTATCCTACTACGAGGACAATGGGAATGCGGTCTGGTGGAGGTACAGTATCCACACAGTTGGTACAACATCGTAGACGATGACGCGGGGTTCGCTGTGACACTACCGATAGACGAAGAGCACCCACGGTCCCTGCACACGAAGACTGTCCGAATCGGAACCGGATACTATAAAGATCCGTGGTCACTGATCCTCTCCATTAACGCCTCTCTACGTCGTGTGGTGGGAGAGGGACGAGTGAAACTGAGCTACAACATCATTACGCATAAGGTATCGGTGCACATGGCACCGAATACCGTCTTCCGTGCTGCTATACTGACTGCCGTTCTCGGCTTTCGTACCACTACGCTGGACTATCTCCCGAAGGATCCCGATGCACCCGATTTCAAGGTATTGATCACGGAAGCCAACACCGTGATCACCATGGAACGAGGACTCGACTCACTCTACATCTACACGGATGTCGTGGAACCGCGAGTTGTTGGTGACAGTCTCGTGCCGCTGCTGCGCATCATCCCGGTGAGCGGTCGCCATGGCGACATCGTATCGAAGACCTTCGATAAGATTCACTACGTACCCGTGCTCTACAAAGAATTTGGCACGATCGAGATAGATATAAGAGACGACATCGGAAATCGCGTGCCATTCGAGGTTGGTAAGGTGACGGTGACACTTCATTTCCAACGGCAACGGACGGCACTGTTCTAGAGAGAGAGAGAGAGAGAGAGAGAGAAAGATGAATTACACCGACTACTACGAACGTCAAGCGGGAGGTGCGATTCCTTATTTCGTGGGTGCCCGACACCAACGGGGTCACGGTCTGGGAAGTCTATTCGGAAGTCTACTGCGTAGCGTCATGCCACTCGTCAAGAGAGGAGCCGTGGCGTTGGGAAAGAGAGCTCTGTCGACCGGCGCACACATAGCCGACGACGTCCTGTCGGGACAGAACATCAGAACGGCCGCCAAACGTCGCGTCACCACTGCCGGTAGAGATATGATGAGTGATCTCTTGACCCCTGGCGTGCGACCCCGTAAGCGTATAAGACGCACACACCCTGCGAAACGAGTCAGTACACCAGCGAGACGTCGGAGGAAACAGCAGAAACCGAAGGTACGTCGTGAACCCGATATATTCGACGATGGCGTTCGTTCATAAACTATCGTGTGAGGGACTCAAGAGCGAACTCGATCTCTTCACCGTACCTCTGACTCAGACCGCCATCATCGACAGTCACACGGTCCATCACCAGCCGGTGTCCTCTCTCGACTCGGGTGGACCGATCGAATTCGTCGTACCCGGTTCGGGAGACGATTACTTGGATCTCGCCGACACGAAACTACACGTTCGGGCGAAGGTGACGCGTGCCGACGGAAGTGATCTCGACCCCGCCGACCCCGTCGCTCCCGTGAATAACTGGCTCCATTCGCTGTTCGGTCAGGTCGATTTCTACCTGAACGGAACGCTCGTGACTCCCTCGACCAACACGTATCCGTACCGTGCCTACATAGAGACACTGCTCAGTTACGGTGACGATGCCAAGGAGACGCAACTGACGAGTCAGATGTGGTACAAGGACACGGCCGGTCGTATGGACGCCGTCGTCATTGATGGTGCCGATCCGACAGCCAATGCGGGGTTCGTTGCCAGACGTCACATGATCGCCCAGAGTCGTGTGGTCGACATGATAGGTCGTGTCCACGTCGACCTCTTGCTTCAGGATAAACTCCTCATCAACGGTGTCGAACTCAAGATGCGTTTCGTACGCAGCAAGGATGCGTTCGCTCTCATTGCTGGTGGAGCCAACCCCGCCTACAAGATACAGATCGTCAACGCTACACTGTTCGTCAAGAAACTCACCCTGAACCCGAGTGTGCAGATGGCACACATCAAAGCCCTCGAAAAGGCCACCGCCAAGTATCCGCTGCGACCTGTCGAATGCAAGGTCTACTCTATTCCCACAGGTACCCATTCGTACACGCGCGAGAACCTCTTTCTTGGTACTATTCCGAAACGTCTTGTGATATGCTGCATCGATAACGACGCCTACAACGGATGCTACAACAAAAATCCCTTTCACGCTAAAAACAACAACATCAACTTCTTCGCCGTGTACGTCGACGGACGACAGATACCCGCCAAACCTTTCCAGCCCGACTTCGACAACAACCTCTTTGTCAGATGCTACCATAACCTGTTCACCTCGACGGGTAAGGCGTGGCAGGACGAAGGGAACGGCTTGACTCGCTACGACTTCCGACACGGCTACACCTTCTTCGGCGTGGACCTCACCCCTGATGCGTGCGACGACTGCTGCTTCCATCTGGTACAAAAGGGCAACTTGCGCGTCGAGATTCATTTCCACAACGCGCTGACAACCACTGTGAACGTCATCGCCTACGCCGAGTTCGAGAAGGTGCTGGAGATCGACAGGAACCGTAACGTCATCTACGACAACTGATGGAAACCATGCAGCTCGTCCGTCTACTCACTCTCGATACGCACGCCCGTGTCGTCATGCGCGGGATCGTACCCAAAGACGTACTCAACGAACTCCAGATAGACGCTTACCCCGTCGCCTTCGTGTGCAACACGCACGACACGGGTAAACCCGGAGAACATTGGATAGCTATCTACGTAGATGCCAACGGTTGCGGTGAATACTTCTGCTCTTACGGCTTGCCGCCACGACACGTCGAGTTTCGACGTTTCTTGAATAAACATTGTGTAACGTGGACTCATAATTCTAAGAGACTGCAGAGTCCCGTGTCTAACGTTTGTGGACGATACTGTGTTGCTTATCTCATGTTTCGATGTCGTGGACTTGTCATGAAGGATTTCGTAAAAGGTTTCGGCACTGATCTGGTAGCAAACGATTGCCGCGTATTCGATTGGCTTAAACAACTGCAATAACCGTGTTTCATTAACGAACGATGTCATCATCATCATTAACGATTCGAGCCTATGGCGCGGTGGTCACACACCCGTAAGCTCACGACCTCTGACGCGGTGTTCACTCACCCGTAAGTCGTACCATCATCGTCATCCCACGAGCCACTGGCGTGGTCGTATTGACCCCTAAGCTCACGACCTCTGTCATGGTGTTCACTCACCCACAAGTCTTGATGTTCGTGTACTTCGCTTAATAAAACACGGTTTCATATTATACGCTTGTATCATTCGTCAATAAAATACATGTGCACTCGTATACTCTTGTGTTTCGTTAGTTCTTTCATACACGCACATTCATACACAACTAATACCTCTCTACACTCCTCGTTATCATTAACAACCTAATCAACTTTCAAACTGTAGTTTTAATAGTTATTCCCTTAGTACTAATTCTTCATACATACATACATCACATGTTTTAAAGTCCGAGTCGCTAGGTGGCGCTACGGGTACTTAGGTACACTTCTTTCCGCTAGGTGGCGCAGGTCACGTGACTACTCACGCAGGTCACGTGACTACTCAGGGGGGAGGCTTTCGAAACCTCCCGAATATCGCTTAAACACCGCAGAATACACATCCAAAAACGCCTACATACTACTGACTTATAAAACAACAATATTATAGTCACCTTTTCATTACATTTTAAACAATCCATTGCTGATGGAGTACAGTGTGTAATAATTAAAAATACCCTGGGTTACGCCTCTTGATCCGCGACACTACGGTTATTTTTGAAGCATCATATCTAACCCATTTGTAATGACAGAAAGACAATTCTGGAATCAAACGAAAGATATGATGCTGCAGAGTGTCATGCATTATTAGTTTAATCTTAAAGAGGCCATAGGATCAAAGGAAAATTATATATTTGACAAAAATAATTATGTCATCTATGCGGTCACGAGTGAGAATGGGGTATAGTTATTCTATGCTAATTAGGGTACATGCCATAATAGTAGATATCTTCAATTTGACATATTATAAATACATATTGAGACATATATGACTATACAATGACTATTGTGGTGTGGGTGATTAAATACCACGCGACATTGATGAGAAATACGATATTTCCGGGTACCATCCAAGATAGGTAGGAAATGGGTAGTGAGACCCAACTTTTTCACTGTTACCACTTGAAATCATCTTCAAGGGACCCCAAAGCTTAAAAAAACATGGGTTGGTAGAGTTGTGGGAGGGGTGCACGAGGGGCATATGTGGCCCATGGCCTAATAAGGTCGGGAGACTCCCATTAAGATATCAAATATCGCTAGCACAGGAGCCACCCCATACATATAAACAAACAACAAAATTTACATGTCACAAATCAGAATAGCATGATTTGTTTTACAGTTGATAATTACTCAGTGTATCAACATACATACCTAATACAAGGACTGATTATACGTACTCTTGTACAAATGCCTGTCCGTTTATATGGCAAAAAGATGGTTGCAACTACTTGTCCGAATGATAAACCATTGAAAGATAGTCTTATTCTGCCAACATGTGGAACCAATTTCCTTTTGGTGTGACATCGTGGAGACGAGAAATTATGTTTTAACGGAAAGGGTGATAACCACGAAAAACGCGAAAACGTGAAAACTGACACACCGTTCGTTCACAAATTTGACTACCTACATATCGAAACATCAATATCCATGTTATCAATCGTTATTATTATGTTATTATTTAATTGTTCCACTAATTTGAAGTGTTTTACTGGTAATAGTAGTAACATTTAATGCAAATCTGCCAAGCCGTTTGTAAGACGTAAATGAAGTCTGCATGGTAGTGTTCCCGTTTAAAGACACCAGATGGGTGTACGTTTATATTTTGTTGTGCCGACAACATATATAGAAGCAACACAAAAGACATATAAAATGACAGAAATATAGCCAATTGCGTAAGGTTTCATAAGAAAGTAAATGGATTATTTATATTTTAAAAACATTACAACAAAGTGAAGTAAAACAATATTGTGAAAACAAATGCATTTTTTTGCGTTTTTGCCAATATTTATCACAGAGAGAGAGATTGTATTCGTATTACCGTACTCGGAATTTCATTACGAACAACTTTAAGATCAAATCAATAGATTTGGCTGAAGGACATCAGTTTTGACTATCTTGACTTCCGCTTGTAAATGGCAGCCATGTGTTAAGATTGCGTCCAAAAAGGTAATAAGCTACGCTTCTGAAATGTCCATCACATATTTTCGGACACATCAGATACAGGTGTAACTGAAAATCGTAGTGGGAATTAGTCCCTCAATTTTAGAATCTAATTTTGTCTGGCTCATAGACTAGCAATGGATCATCCGATACCAATGAGTTCCAACCCGCTCACATAGGTTTTTCACTCAGAGCAACACACCTCAATCATACCGTGTCCCAGTATTCCACATTCGTGATTTTAAATGGTCTTGACATATCAGTAATTTCGTAATGAAATACTGTGGTATTTGATTTCTTCCAGTAAGCACCAAAGTGGTCTCATTCACTTTGAAGAAACCCAGAACCTCTTGTGGTGTCTCTCCTTATCTTAATATCAAGGCCTCTGCTGTCATGGTATGTGGTAAGTCTTGCTGTGTACTCTGCAATATCATGAAAAAATATTTGAGATTAAATGCTGCCTCTTTTGCCGATTTCTCATCGAAGGTACCCCGCCTTCCGGGAGAGCTGCGTTGTATACGACAAGTCCCTGCTTGTTACTATACGTGAATGTTCTCAACTGAGTATGATATTGTTTCTAAATGCGCTCACACAACGTTTGGGCTGGATAAATAGATTGATCGTTTTCATGTTTTCCACATATCGGTTGTGCAGAGAGGTCAGCAGTTCAGCCCCTTGGTTTTCTATCAACGTGATGTTTATGCGGTGTTAGGGCTTCAAATTTGCAGTGTGTATCTTTGCT
>CM034537.1:14545458-14586471 GCA_020002185.1 Paraescarpia echinospica
CACCTCCAGAGAAGATCACGTGGTGTTACGGTGTATGGCAGAGTGCCTATGTTGACAACGACCTGGTGCGATTCGAGGAAGGCTTGCCGAGCGGTGCGTTCGACGCATCGACGCGTAACCTCGTGGTCATCGATGATCTGATGGCAGAAACGGACGAACGGGTCACGACCTTGTTCACAAAAAAGAGTCATCACCAGAACACGTCCGTACTGTATCTCGTACAGAACCTGTTTCCGAAGAACAAGGAGAGTCGTACGATCAGTCTGAACGCACACTACATGGTGATCTTCAAGAATCCTCGCGACGCGTCACAGATCGGACACTTGGCACGACAGATGTATCCGGGTCGCCTGAAGTTTGTACAGGAAGCGTTCCGAGACGCCACGTCACTTCCGTACGGTTATCTCCTCGTCGATCTGAAACAGGGCACGCTCGACGATATGCGTCTGCGCACGGGTGTCCTTCCGGACGACAGTGTCCAGTACGTGTACCAACCCAAGGTATAAGACGTCCGCGTAGCACCTCGTTCCTTCAGTCGCAGCATGCTCGTGAAGACAACAGCATGTCCGAACTCGTGAAGAAACACATCCTCTGTATACAGACGCTAAACAGATACAAGAGCACGAAATTGAGACGAGCCATCATCAGAAACGCCGACGCCGATCTGTTGTGTGCACTAGCCGAGTGTGCCTACAACATATTGAAGAAGAACTTGCCCTTGACCGACGCACAGAGACGTGCTCTGAACGTGTACAAAACAAACCTACGTGCTTTGGCACAGAGAGACGCACCTGCAGCGAGGAGACGTCGCATCTTGCTACGGGGTAACAACCAGGGCGGAAGAGGACAGACCGGTGGTTTCCTGTCGGCACTGCTGGCACCTTTGGCAGGTGCGGTCTTGCTACCCTTGCTAAAACAGGTGCTACTCAAGTAGACAACGATGGAACACGTACGGAAGATGGCCTTGGTAGATCCACGACTGTTGGACAGTCTACGCGCACCAGCACCGACGGATACCCTAGGACGCAAAGTACAGGTACTCGACGACGAGATGAAAGTCATACTCGACAGACAAGATCTCACCGACGGTGACAAGGTCGTCATGTATAATCAAGTGTTGCAACGCTACAACGCGTTGTCCGATCGACGCACGCGCGAACCGATACGCGTGACAACGGTCAACAAGGACACGTCCCCGGTGGTCACGGCAGCGGCGGTGGTGGCGGGAACTAATACGGATCAGACCCCACCGGAGGTGGGGGTGGAAGCGGAAGTCATCGACAGTGTTCCCAAACGCCTCCAGACCAAAGCCAGACGACTGATGGAACGTCTGAAACGAGACGTCGCGTGGAATGCGCGCGGAGAGCTCATGAACAAAGGCGTAGCGGTACCCGGAAGTAACGTGGTGGACCTCGTGAACGATTTGTTGCGTCATCGCAAGACCATCGGTTCTCCAACGGGGTGGGAGGTGTTTGCGCATCAACTCGGTGACATGAATCTACCCATGGAGTTGGTGGGTAACGAGGCCAGGAGACTGGCTATTCGACAGGATCAAAGGAAGCGTACCATAGAAGCGGCGGCCACACGATCGCTCAGTAGAGCGCGTCGAACGCTGCAGTGGACACCCCTCTCGCGGAGACGATCTCGAATGAGCCCGTCCACTCTACCTACCCCACCGGCGTCGACTAGTAAGACATGGGAACGTCTCGAATAAAAGAGACGCATCATCTCGATTCACCGACATAATGTGTGATCTACGGGACAGTCTAACACGTCTGTTTACCGGTGTTGCTTACAGCGGACTCCCTATCGTGTGCGGGATTACCATCGATTATATCATACGTACGTCATCATGGGGCGCCGTCGTAAACAGCTGGAGGACGTCTACTTCAACCCCACCAAGGTGGGTAGCTACGGAGGAATCGCGTCTTTGCGACGAACCGCCATACCACGCGTACCGAGAAAAATCGTCGAACAATGGCTATCGGAACAGAACGCCTATACACTACATAAACCGGTCAGAGTTCGTTTCACGCGTCGGCGCACGATCGTCGGAGGACGGAATCAACAGTGGCAGGCCGATCTCGTTGACGTGTCCAGTCTGAAAAAAGAAAACGACGGTACAACGTTCCTGCTCACGGTGATCGACGTCTTCTCGAAAGTCGCCCGATGCGTTCCACTGAAGAACAAGTCGGCGACGTCTGTATCGAAGGCACTGAACGGTCTCTTCACCGACATTCAACCACTGTCGTTGCAGACCGATAGAGGTCTGGAATTCTATAACCGTAGCGTTCGGGGTGTATTGGACAGATACGGTATCCACCACTTCTCCACCTTCAACGCAGAGATCAAGGCGAGCATCGTGGAACGCTTCAATCGCACACTAATGTCACGTATGTGGCGATACCTGACACACAAAGAAACGTGGCGGTACATCGATATCCTTCCGGATCTGGTGCGCACGTACAACGGCACACCTCACCGCAGTATCGGGATGTCTCCGTCACAGGTGGATGCGACTAATCAGGAAGAGGTGTGGCAGCGTCTGTACGGTGGTCATCACGGTAAGGGGGTACCCATGTACCACGTGGGGGATCGCGTACGTATCAGCAAGGCTAAGAGACGGTTCGATAAAGGTTACACGATAAATTGGACAGAGGAACTATTCACGATACGCGAAGTCCATCCGTCCGAACCACCCGTCTATCGTCTAACGGACGATCTCGGTGAGATACTGGACGGTACCTTCTACGAACCGGAGATACAGAAGGTGACGGTTCCGGTCGATAAACTGTACCGTGTGGAATCGATAGTACAGCGCCGCAAGGTAGGCAGTCGACGGGAGGTGTTGGTGAAATGGGTCGGATATCCTTCGAAGTTCAACAGCTGGATCGATGCCAAGGGTCTCGTCGGACTATAAAGACTAATTGTGCGTCTGTTACGATGTCAGTCGTCCACGTATGACAGACGAGACAACATCACGCATCACCGTTAGTAACGAAGAAGAAGAAGAAGAAGAAGAAGAAGAAGAAGAAGACGACGTCGACACTCTACCGCCACCCCCACTACAGAAAGAGAGGACTCCGTGGCACATATTCGGTACAGCGTGTCCCAAAGAGGAGATCGTCTTTCTGTGTCAGATCGTCGTCTTGTACACGGTCATCTTGGTCAGCATCTACAACCTGACGTTTGGTCACCACGATCCGACTCTGTGGACGGCCCTGTTGAGCAGTTCGTTGGGTTACCTGCTACCCAGTCCGACGTTGAAACAACAACATGGAACCGAGTGATTTCTATCTCACGTTGCCCAGCAATGCTTCCATGCACACGCACCCCACCAACACGCTGACCCACTACATCACGACGCTACCGAAACGTATCCTACTACGAGGACAATGGGAATGCGGTCTGGTGGAGGTACAGTATCCACACAGTTGGTACAACATCGTAGACGATGACGCGGGGTTCGCTGTGACACTACCGATAGACGAAGAGCACCCACGGTCCCTGCACACGAAGACTGTCCGAATCGGAACCGGATACTATAAAGATCCGTGGTCACTGATCCTCTCCATTAACGCCTCTCTACGTCGTGTGGTGGGAGAGGGACGAGTGAAACTGAGCTACAACATCATTACGCATAAGGTATCGGTGCACATGGCACCGAATACCGTCTTCCGTGCTGCTATACTGACTGCCGTTCTCGGCTTTCGTACCACTACGCTGGACTATCTCCCGAAGGATCCCGATGCACCCGATTTCAAGGTATTGATCACGGAAGCCAACACCGTGATCACCATGGAACGAGGACTCGACTCACTCTACATCTACACGGATGTCGTGGAACCGCGAGTTGTTGGTGACAGTCTCGTGCCGCTGCTGCGCATCATCCCGGTGAGCGGTCGCCATGGCGACATCGTATCGAAGACCTTCGATAAGATTCACTACGTACCCGTGCTCTACAAAGAATTTGGCACGATCGAGATAGATATAAGAGACGACATCGGAAATCGCGTGCCATTCGAGGTTGGTAAGGTGACGGTGACACTTCATTTCCAACGGCAACGGACGGCACTGTTCTAGAGAGAGAGAGAGAGAGAGAGAGAGAGAGAAGATGAATTACACCGACTACTACGAACGTCAAGCGGGAGGTGCGATTCCTTATTTCGTGGGTGCCCGACACCAACGGGGTCACGGTCTGGGAAGTCTATTCGGAAGTCTACTGCGTAGCGTCATGCCACTCGTCAAGAGAGGAGCCGTGGCGTTGGGAAAGAGAGCTCTGTCGACCGGCGCACACATAGCCGACGACGTCCTGTCGGGACAGAACATCAGAACGGCCGCCAAACGTCGCGTCACCACTGCCGGTAGAGATATGATGAGTGATCTCTTGACCCCTGGCGTGCGACCCCGTAAGCGTATAAGACGCACACACCCTGCGAAACGAGTCAGTACACCAGCGAGACGTCGGAGGAAACAGCAGAAACCGAAGGTACGTCGTGAACCCGATATATTCGACGATGGCGTTCGTTCATAAACTATCGTGTGAGGGACTCAAGAGCGAACTCGATCTCTTCACCGTACCTCTGACTCAGACCGCCATCATCGACAGTCACACGGTCCATCACCAGCCGGTGTCCTCTCTCGACTCGGGTGGACCGATCGAATTCGTCGTACCCGGGTCGGGAGACGATTACTTGGATCTCGCCGACACGAAACTACACGTTCGGGCGAAGGTGACGCGTGCCGACGGAAGTGATCTCGACCCCGCCGACCCCGTCGCTCCCGTGAATAACTGGCTCCATTCGCTGTTCGGTCAGGTCGATTTCTACCTGAACGGAACGCTCGTGACTCCCTCGACCAACACGTATCCGTACCGTGCCTACATAGAGACACTGCTCAGTTACGGTGACGATGCCAAGGAGACGCAACTGACGAGTCAGATGTGGTACAAGGACACGGCCGGTCGTATGGACGCCGTCGTCATTGATGGTGCCGATCCGACAGCCAATGCGGGGTTCGTTGCCAGACGTCACATGATCGCCCAGAGTCGTGTGGTCGACATGATAGGTCGTGTCCACGTCGACCTCTTGCTTCAGGATAAACTCCTCATCAACGGTGTCGAACTCAAGATGCGTTTCGTACGCAGCAAGGATGCGTTCGCTCTCATTGCTGGTGGAGCCAACCCCGCCTACAAGATACAGATCGTCAACGCTACACTGTTCGTCAAGAAACTCACCCTGAACCCGAGTGTGCAGATGGCACACATCAAAGCCCTCGAAAAGGCCACCGCCAAGTATCCGCTGCGACCTGTCGAATGCAAGGTCTACTCTATTCCCACAGGTACCCATTCGTACACGCGCGAGAACCTCTTTCTTGGTACTATTCCGAAACGTCTTGTGATATGCTGCATCGATAACGACGCCTACAACGGATGCTACAACAAAAATCCCTTTCACGCTAAAAACAACAACATCAACTTCTTCGCCGTGTACGTCGACGGACGACAGATACCCGCCAAACCTTTCCAGCCCGACTTCGACAACAACCTCTTTGTCAGATGCTACCATAACCTGTTCACCTCGACGGGTAAGGCGTGGCAGGACGAAGGGAACGGCTTGACTCGCTACGACTTCCGACACGGCTACACCTTCTTCGGCGTGGACCTCACCCCTGATGCGTGCGACGACTGCTGCTTCCATCTGGTACAAAAGGGCAACTTGCGCGTCGAGATTCATTTCCACAACGCGCTGACAACCACTGTGAACGTCATCGCCTACGCCGAGTTCGAGAAGGTGCTGGAGATCGACAGGAACCGTAACGTCATCTACGACAACTGATGGAAACCATGCAGCTCGTCCGTCTACTCACCCGCGATACGCACGCCCGTGTCGTCATGCGCGGGATCGTACCCAAAGACGTACTCAACGAACTCCAGATAGACGCTTACCCCGTCGCCTTCGTGTGCAACACGCACGACACGGGTAAACCCGGAGAACATTGGATAGCTATCTACGTAGATGCCAACGGTTGCGGTGAATACTTCTGCTCTTACGGCTTGCCGCCACGACACGTCGAGTTTCGACGTTTCTTGAATAAACATTGTGTAACGTGGACTCATAATTCTAAGAGACTGCAGAGTCCCGTGTCTAACGTTTG
The DNA here is from genome assembly GCA_020002185.1 of Paraescarpia echinospica. Taxonomy (NCBI): domain Eukaryota; kingdom Metazoa; phylum Annelida; class Polychaeta; order Sabellida; family Siboglinidae; genus Paraescarpia; species Paraescarpia echinospica. The sequence goes on from CM034537.1 coordinate 14,551,615, forward strand.
TGGACGATACTGTGTTGCTTATCTCATGTTTCGATGTCGTGGACTTGTCATGAAGGATTTCGTAAAAGGTTTCGGCACTGATCTGGTAGCAAACGATTGCCGCGTATTCGATTGGCTTAAACAACTGCAATAACCGTGTTTCATTAACGAACGATGTCATCATCATCATCATCATTAACGATTCGAGCCTATGGCGCGGTGGTCACACACCCGTAAGCTCACGACCTCTGACGCGGTGTTCACTCACCCGTAAGTCGTACCATCATCGTCATCCCACGAGCCACTGGCGTGGTCGTATTGACCCCTAAGCTCACGACCTCTGTCATGGTGTTCACTCACCCACAAGTCTTGATGTTCGTGTACTTCGCTTAATAAAACACGGTTTCATATTATACGCTTGTATCATTCGTCAATAAAATACGTGTGCACTCGTATACTCTTGTGTTTCGTTAGTTCTTTCATACACGCACATTCATACACAACTAATACCTCTCTACACTCCTCGTTATCATTAACAACCTAATCAACTTTCAAACTGTAGTTTTAATAGTTATTCCCTTAGTACTAATTCTTCATACATACATACATCACATGTTTTAAAGTCCGAGTCGCTAGGTGGCGCTACGGGTACTTAGGTACACTTCTTTCCGCTAGGTGGCGCAGGTCACGTGACTACTCACGCAGGTCACGTGACTACTCAGGGGGGAGGCTTTCGAAACCTCCCGAATATCGCTTAAACACCGCAGAATACACATCCAAAAACGCCTACATACTACTGACTTATAAAACAACAATATTATAGTCACCTTTTCATTACATTTTAAACAATCCATTGCTGATGGAGTACAGTGTGTAATAATTAAAAATACCCTGGGTTACGCCTCTTGATCCGCGACACTACGGTTATTTTTGAAGCATCATATCTAACCCATTTGTAATGACAGAAAGACAATTCTGGAATCAAACGAAAGATATGATGCTGCAGAGTGTCATGCATTATTAGTTTAATCTTAAAGAGGCCATAGGATCAAAGGAAAATTATATATTTGACAAAAATAATTATGTCATCTATGCGGTCACGAGTGAGAATGGGGTATAGTTATTCTATGCTAATTAGGGTACATGCCATAATAGTAGATATCTTCAATTTGACATATTATAAGTACATATTGAGACATATATGACTATACAATGACGATTGTGGTGTGGGTGATTAAATACCACGCGACATTGATGAGAAATACGATATTTCCGGGTACCATCCAAGATAGGTAGGAAATGGGTAGTGAGACCCAACTTTTTCACTGTTACCACTTGAAATCATCTTCAAGGGACCCCAAAGCTTAAAAAAACATGGGTTGGTAGAGTTGTGGGAGGGGTGCACGAGGGGCATATGTAGCCCATGGCCTAATAAGGTCGGGAGACTCCCATTAAGATATCAAATATCGCTAGCACAGGAGCCACCCCATACATATAAACAAACAACAAAATTTACATGTCACAAATCAGAATAGCATGATTTGTTTTACAGTTGATAATTACTCAGTGTATCAACATACATACCTAATACAAGGACTGATTATACGTACTCTTGTACAAATGCCTGTCCGTTTATATGGCAAAAAGATGGTTGCAACTACTTGTCCGAATGATAAACCATTGAAAGATAGTCTTATTCTGCCAACATGTGGAACCAATTTCCTTTTGGTGTGACATCGTGGAGACGAGAAATTATGTTTTAACGGAAAGGGTGATAACCACGAAAAACGCGAAAACGTGAAAACTGACACACCGTTCGTTCACAAATTTGACTACCTACATATCGAAACATCAATATCCATGTTATCAATCGTTATTATTATGTTATTATTTAATTGTTCCACTAATTTGAAGTGTTTTACTGGTAATAGTAGTAACATTTAATGCAAATCTGCCAAGCCGTTTGTAAGACGTAAATGAAGTCTGCATGGTAGTGTTCCCGTTTAAAGACACCAGATGGGTGTACGTTTATATTTTGTTGTGCCGACAACATATATAGAAGCAACACAAAAGACATATAAAATGACAGAAATATAGCCAATTGCGTAAGGTTTCATAAGAAAGTAAATGGATTATTTATATTTTAAAAACATTACAACAAAGTGAAGTAAAACAATATTGTGAAAACAAATGCATTTTTTTTGCGTTTTTGCCAATATTGATCACAGAGAGAGAGATTGTATTCGTATTACCGTACTCGGAATTTCATTACGAACAACTTTAAGATCAAATCAATAGATTTGGCTGAAGGACATCAGTTTTGACTATCTTGACTTCCGCTTGTAAATGGCAGCCATGTGTTAAGATTGCGTCCAAAAAGGTAATAAGCTACGCTTCTGAAATGTCCATCACATATTTTCGGACACATCAGATACAGGTGTAACTGAAAATCGTAGTGGGAATTAGTCCCTCAATTTTAGAATCTAATTTTGTCTGGCTCATAGACTAGCAATGGATCATCCGATACCAATGAGTTCCAACCCGCTCACATAGGTTTTTCACTCAGAGCAACACACCTCAATCATACCGTGTCCCAGTATTCCACATTCGTGATTTTAAATGGTCTTGACATATCAGTAATTTCGTAATGAAATACTGTGGTATTTGATTTCTTCCAGTAAGCACCAAAGTGGTCTCATTCACTTTGAAGAAACCCAGAACCTCTTGTGGTGTCTCTCCTTATCTTAATATCAAGGCCTCTGCTGTCATGGTATGTGGTAAGTCTTGCTGTGTACTCTGCAATATCATGAAAAAATATTTGAGATTAAATGCTGCCTCTTTTGCCGATTTCTCATCGAAGGTACCCCGCCTTCCGGGAGAGCTGCGTTGTATACGACAAGTCCCTGCTTGTTACTATACGTGAATGTTCTCAACTGAGTATGATATTGTTTCTAAATGCGCTCACACAACGTTTGGGCTGGATAAATAGATTGATCGTTTTCATGTTTTCCACATATCGGTTGTGCAGAGAGGTCAGCAGTTCAGCCCCTTGGTTTTCTATCAACGTGATGTTTATGCGGTGTTAGGGCTTCAAATTTGCAGTGTGTATCTTTGCTTTACATGAAAGTTTTTCTGAGATATACTCCCTTGGCATTTCCAAGAGATTTAGACCCAGTCCTACAGAACACACATTCGTTTGCAAACAGGCCGGTAGAGCTGGATTGGGGAACGTCGATAAAGAACCATAAGTTTGTCATTGTAAAAATCAGAAAACCATCTTTCTCAGCTTCCTGTAGTAACACATAGCTAAATCATGCTGATCCGATAGTTTTATGGCAAGATACTTGAACGTCTTTATAAACTGTCTTGTGTTGTTGCTAACTCTAACTTCCCACATGATTTGTCGCCAAATGGCTTAACACTATCAGTCGTTTAACCACCAAGTTGTAAAATTCAAGTCCTCTTTGTACAAGTCGTGTTCTACTGGTTAACATGTATTGAAGACATATAAAAACATATTTGTATTAACAAAATACACTGGTTGCATAATACGCAGCATTAATTAGATAAAAGTCCGTTATTGTGGTATAAAATATATCTAACAAATTATGCAAACAAGCTGTTCTAAGAGTAGAGCCTACCTACAGAAAACATTACGCCTAAAGTTCAGTCATGTTGCACCCTCGGCTGTCTACATACAATAAAACGTAGGCCTACTGTCTTTTCAAAATATCGCCTACGTTGTTGGCGTACATTTTAAACATATCGTTCTTGCCATGTATGTATTTCTGAAAGGTTGATGTATTAGATTAAAAACAAATATTCCACTATACTAAATAGTTGTGCACGAAATATAGACGCATTTCTTCTTACGTGGAACATCTATGTTCTTGCCGACTTGAGAATGAACAGCAAAAGTTGTGTTGTTGCACGCAACACTGACGTCAATATTCTGCGCTTTAACGATGTAGCTAGTCGTAAATATTACTATTATTACCGGTACAACACTTAACAATAGTGGAACAATTAAATAAGAACATAATAATAACGATTGGTAACATGGATATTGATGTTTCGATATGTAGGCAGTCAAATTGGTGAACGAACGGTATGTCAATTTTCATGGTTTCACGTTTTTCGCGGTTACCACCCCTTCTACTAAAACTTAATTTCTTGGCTTCACGCAGTCACACCAAAATTAAATTGGTGCTAAGTATTAGCAGAATAAGACAACCTTTCACTGATTTGATATTCGGACTAGTAGTTGCATCTATGTTCTTGCCACATAAACAGAAAGGCATTGATTTTTTTTTCTCGAACGTCTTGTCGTGCGCGATTCTGGTATGGTCATATACAGGTTGGTAGATCATGACGTAATGTCGATAGAACTAATTCAAACACTCCATTAGAATAAGTATATATCAGGCTTTTATTTGATACCTCATTTACATGTATTGGTTATGGGTACGTGCTCTTTTTACTCATAATATTGAAACTGTTGAATACGACGCGACGCGAAACGACTTACGTGTGATTTCAGGGTGCCCCACTTCCCGTGCAATTTCTGAGAATATTTCTAGTAGACTTTGTAAGAAATGGATATTCGCATTCTACGGTAATTTATACTCCAGGAGCCGTCCTCAGACCTTTTGGCAAATAAAACATAAATAAAACCCTCCTGGCTCTCGGACTAAATGACACGTGTTGTGGATTTACATTTATCCACATTAGTTTCCATAAAACACATCCTGTTGTCGAAAGGGATAGTCCAATATAACCGTAAATTTGTGTTTCCAACACGGAATCATCAAATATGTGAATAACGTATATACACAGCTCAGTCCTGTTTATATGGATGACAGAGATTATAAATGTTCCACAGTCTCCTTCTTGTTATTGCTGCGACAGGACATTATCAGTTGTCACGTCACGTTTAGGACATATGTTACCACCTACCTTCTTGTATAACGTGTCGTGCTCTCAAGCAGCGAAGCTCTGTCCTATAACGATTGTTCAGATCCTCTTGGCGGTGCATAAAGTCTTCAAGTCGGTCCACCTGAAGTTAATTAAACAATTAACTTACGAAGATAAATGAGTGACTACTCTGCAAGGACGTATAATTTCATTCATTCATATTAAGACTAAATATCAGGATGATATTAACATACAGTTGATGTTGTGATTGCAATGGTAGACACGTCAACATATAGTTCTACCATCTAAGTCACTGTAACCGACAACCGATAATGAGGTTGCTGCTACGAGCAGCTTTCTCTCTCTCTCTCTCTCTCTCTCTCTCTCTCTCTCTCTCTCTCTCTCTCTCCCTCTCTCTGTCTCTCTCTCTAGCTCCCCCCTCTCTCTCTCCACCATTCAACTTTTTCCAAATTTCTGTACTACCTCTTCACTTTGACCCACATTTTTCTTGTGGTATTCTCTTTTTATACGGCATTGATGGCTAAACGTCCCTGCTTCTTTCGTAACCTGCTTACCTCCATTAGCCCACACAATCCCACTTCTTATCAGTGTTCGAAGTAAACTGCACTTTATCAATGTACCTTCCCTCAAGTCATACATCCCACTTCTACCGGGAAAGGTTTATTTACCCCAAATAACAAATATATACTGTGCATACTAAAAGTTTACATGATACATACTACTCCAATGTTGAAATTATAACAATAATAAGTAATTTTTAAACAATATATTTACAAATAACCAATTCAGAATGGGCCGGAAGATTCCAACTAAGACCCAAATTCGTCGCTATCGTTGGAACAAAAACCATCGTGTCTCCTACATTTTTCCTCGCGAAATTATTCTCTTATTCAACATGTAGACCCATTGTTGGTGCTATTTCAGCGCCACGGTCTCCAACTATAAAGGCGTACTGATTTTGTATAACTTTGTTTCTGTCCATTTGTGTCCAATGCCCCTCTGCAATTACACATCTACATACATATTTCGGTGATGCCAGGTGCTTTCTGTAACCAGTGTAGCATGATCTGCAAATATGTATATATATAATTTCACTACCTTGTTTCACCTCTGCACACTCCAGATTGTTGTTTTTCCTCTCTGGTTCAATAACTCCGAGACCGTATTGTACTATTGTACAGTGTGATAATTTAAAATAAATAAATAAATAGAAATAAGAAATATATAAATATGTCATAGGCTTGGGCGGCCTAGACCTTTGGAATTTAGCGTGCCCACAAATCTTTTTGAATAGGTCCCCGTTACATTGCCCCTTGGACCCTTTGGAATGTGCCCCCGTTTATGTTACAAGAAAGTGAAATTACGGCAACGCGGCGGCGAAAATGTTTCAACAGCGCCTCCACGTCTTCCGATGTCACTGTCGAGCCAGCCGAGACATAGCCCCCTACACTACTCTCTCTAGATCCGTCGCTGTATATAAGCTCAAATTACCTGTGTCCTGGTCACTCCTTGGTCTTGGGATAGGAAGTCCAACATGTTCTTCCATATATCTCTCTCTGTCTGGACGACGTTTTGGTCATTGACGTCAAGGACCAATGTTTCGATCTTCAACAAAACATTCATATTCAGTTTGAAAACCAACACTTTTTAGGCTGGTCGTTAAACATCACCATTAGAAATGATAATGGAAACCATAACTGGAACAGCGGTTCGATTAGTATGATGCTCGCCACGTGACTAAAACACTTTATTGGGCTTGCGTCTGCATTTACGACTTTTACATGGTACTCCCGCACATTTATGTTGAAGCTGCCACCAGAGGTGACGTAGGTGTTCACGCATCAAATATGGCGCTTAATCACTGCACGTACGTCGTCTTCTGACCTCTATTTGGGGAAAGTAAGATGGCGGACAATGGTTTCACGTAATCACCTGCACCTCCTTACCATATATGTATAGATCAGTGGGAACATCACATAAAAGTAAACATTATGTGCGCGTAAGAAAACGCGAGTGTTGCGTATAGACACTACGCGTAACGTGGTTAAAATGATATGAAGGCAAAGTCATCTAAGTATGTATGTATGCGGGTAGGTTAACGTTTTCCTCGCAGACGGCTTGAACTTTGGGCGCCAAACTCTCAGGGATAAATCTAAGATCCCACGAATAAGACCCAATTTTATATATTCTCAAAATACTGCATACATGTCAAGATTATCACCATTCATGGGGTATATCACTTGCTCGGAACGTAAAACGTAAAGTGCGCATATAGTCCAGTAGAAATTGGCACAAACCCGGACATTTTAGTTTAAAAGCCAAGTTTTGTTGTATGATGTCCAGTAGAGTTTTCTGAACTATCAGAAAAAAACATACGTATTCTGTCTATTGAATATGTTCGCTTTTTGTATGATTTTCTTTGTATTGGTTGTTCATATACATATGCCAATCCATTGAACATATATGGTATGGAAAACCAAACGCCCTTAGTTTACAATTTTGTTGGCAATGGCCTAAGTAACGATATATTGATTGATGTATTTGTGAGACCTAGGCGTCGGAACCGGGTCGGGGGAGGGGGTTGGAGGAGGGGTGCTGAGCCCGCTCAATATTCTTGTGAGTGTTGGATATAGGATTACCCCCAATATTTAGGGAAAAGGCGTGTGTTTTGTAGTGTGCTTTTTTGTGGAGGGCTGAATATAGGATTAGCTCTCAAATATTTAGGGAAGTGGTGCATTTGTGGGTACAATTTGAAATTTGGGAGAGCCTGAAGGTGGATTTTTTTGTGATGAACCCCAAGGGTGTATATGAAATTATCGGGTCAATATACTATGGGTATGAGCGTGGAACAAACGGATTTTATTGAGAAAAGTGAGACAGTTTTACACAAAATTATCGAACGTATCATACCAATGATTGAAAGTTAAAAAATTTGTGTTACAGTGCTGTTGTACATTCACTTATGTATCTACCTGTGAATTTATAACGAGATTCAACTAAAATTATTTTATTTAGAGGATATTTTGTGATTTTAGCTATTTCTGTGAATTTTTGCCAACCACTCGTTAAATGTCATTTTTCTCATAGAACGGACACCTTTATTTTGTGTTAATGTTTGGAAATTATTACTTTTAGTTTATTGTTCAATTAAAAAGAAAATATCAAGAAACCTATGTTGGCGGGGGGGGGGGGGGGTGCAACGAAATCCTAAATTACCAGAACAGCACCAGGACTACAAGTGCTGTCTAATCTGTTTAGTCCGGCAAAACCGGCTACAAAAACCCTAGACCAACTCAAATTTTGGACGAGGGTTCAAAAAGAGGGTGACAGCATAGCGTAGTACAGCTTGGCGATCAAGAAATTATCTGTACATGCACATTTCCCGGACCTTAACCGTTGGTTGAGAGACAGGTTTGTTATGGGGCTGAGTAACATGACGAATTTAACGTTCGAGAAAGCTGTGGAAATTGCGGTAAACATGACGATGGTGAAGGAACATACAAGGCAGTTTCATTCGCCAGGCGGCGCCACTTTCAACGCAACATCCAGTGAGCGTCAATCGAGTGAGATTCGTCATGTGGCGCCACGGTCTGCGCAACAACCGGTGAGTGTCAATCGCGTGAAGTACGCCACAAAACCAAGTGTGGGGAGGTACCCTAAACAGGTTAACAGAAGCGGGAAGCAGCATCAGCAGGCAATAGGACAACAACGCTGGCGTTGTTGTGGCAAACATGCTCCGCAGGCATGTAAGTTTAAGGCAGAGCGTTGCTTTCGTTGTGGCAAAACGGGCCATGTCGCAAAATCGAAAGTGTGTAAAGGCAAGTCACGTGTTCGATCCGTGACTGAGGAAGCATCTGAGGAACAGGAAGACCACTACGCAGTGTACAGCACGTATACAGTGGACGCACTGAAGAGCGGTGGCATAAGGGTGCCCGTGTACATTGACGGCATCGAGTTTGACATGCAGCTAGATACAGCAGCAGATGTATCATTGCTGCCAGAGAGCTTGCATCGCAAGCATTTGAGTCACGTGCCACTACAACCGGCTTGTATTGCACTGAAGACAAACGAGAACCAGAAAATTGAACTGGCTGGTAAGAACATGGTGACGGTGCAATATGAAACTCAACAGGTACATCACTTTCCGTTGATCATCACAAGAAGCTCAGACAAGGCCGCATTGTTTGGTCTACAGTTGTTAGAGCACATCAGGTTGGACTGGCATAAAGTATGCAGCATGAGAGCATCTTTGTCAGGAGTGTTGGATAAACATACCGAAGTGTTTGGGGAAGGACTAGGTATGCTGAAGGGGACCACTGCAACGATTTACGTTGAGAGCAACCAACAACCATCGTTTTTTCAAACTGAGGTCAGTTCCGTATGCGTTGAAGCAAAAGGTGGAGGAGGAATTGGACAGGTTGGTGCAGACGAATGTGACGGTGCGTTACTCCGATTAGGCTACCCCGATAGTCCCAGTCCTCAAAGCTGATGGCAAGGTTCGGGTGTGTGGAGACTACAAACTGACGGTGAACAGAGTGTCACATTTTGAACAGTACCCAATTCCAACGCTAGATGACCTGTGTGAGAAGCTGGACCTGAGTCACGCCTATTCTCAACACTGGACGAGAAGTCAAAGGAGTATGTCACGGTGAATACTCACAGAGGATTGTTTTGTTACAATCGCCTGCCGTATTGCATCAGTTCGGCACCAGCTATTTTCCAGCGGACAATGGAAAACATCTTGCAGGGTATACCACGAGTCGTTGACTGGTGCGACAAAGACGCAACACCTTAAAACGCTTGATTTGGTATTGGGTCATCTAGAAGAAGCAGGGTTGAGGCTCAAGAGAGGAAAGTGCACATTTCTGGCAGACGAAGTAGTGTATTTGGGTCACAAGATTGACCAACATGGGTTGCATCCAGTAGAAGACAAGGTGGAGGCCATTCAGAAAGTGTCGGAATTACAATCATTCCTGGGTCTGCTGAATTATTATGGGAGATTTCTGTGCAACCTGTCGACCGTTCTAGCGCCATTGCGCATTTTGCTGTGCGAAGGACAGAAGTGGTTCTGGGGTCCACAGCAGCAGCGGAATTTCCAGAGAGCCAAAGAACTCCTCATGTCAACTAAAATGTTGACGCACTACGATCCAACCAAACCAATACTACTTCAGTCGATGCATCGAACTACGGACTCGGCGCTGTGCTCTCGCACGTCATGGAATATGGAACCGAGCGCCCAGTGGGATTTGCATCACGGACACTTAACGCTGTAGAAAGAAATTACTCGCAGCTCCACAAGGAGGGAGCTCTATGGACCGTATTTTGTGTTCGTGACAGATCACAAGCAACTGGTGTCGCTGGTCGGTGAACTGAAGCAAGTTCCAATCACGGCATCACCCCGCATACAACGGTGGACTACCACTCTGCGTGGATACGATTACAAGATCCATTATAAGACTGGTAGAAGGCACGGCAATGCTGACTGTCTCAGTAGGTTGCCATTACCAGTGACGGCGAAGGACGAATCGGAAGAACGCGTTTTGTTGATAGAGGAACTGGACTCATCACCAGTGAGCACAGCGCAGATCAGTCACTGTACTGGTTGTGATCCTACGCTGGCGCATGACCGTGAGTACCTGATGCGTGGCTGGTCTGACGGAAAGGTTGACATCAAGATGGCACCATACCATTGTAGACAAGAGTTGAGTTAAGTTTGCAAGTCGGTTGTGTCTTGTGGATGCCAGAGTGGTGATTCCACCACAGTGCCGACAAGAAGTGTTGCACGAGTTACACCTTGCACATCCAGGAATCAGCAGAATGATGAGTCTTGCACGCAGTTACGTATGGTGGCCAGCAATGGACACAGAACTGGAAGAAATGGTTCAGAAGTGTAAAACATGCCAACATCATAACACGTCACCACAGGCTGCTCCCCTACACCTATGGGAGTGGCCCGAAAAGCCGTGGACTCGCATCCACATAGATTATGCTGGACCATTTCTCGGCAATATGTTGCTAGTAGCAGTGGATGCTACGTCCAAGTGGATTGAAACTCATATCATGAGCTCAGCATCGACATAAGCAATCGGTAAACTGAGGGAGATCTTCGCGCATCATGTTTGAGGCGTTCATGAGGAAGAATGGAGTTGTCCACATAACGTCCGCTCCATACCATCCTGCCTCAAATGGCTTAGCAGAAAGGGCAGTACAGACCGTGAAATTGGGCATCACCAAAACTGCGGGAGACAACGTCGAAACGAAGCTACAGATATTCTTGTTTGACTATCGTCGAACTCCCCAGTCGACAGTTGGAAAGTCACCTATGGAAGTGGTAAATCAGAGGAAGATTAGATCTAGGTATGGTTAGATTTCCTTCATCCAGGCTTGCAAGGAAAGGTTCACAAGAAATAAACACAGATGAAAGAGACAAACAGCCGGAAAACACACCAGAGTGAGTTTATTCCAGGAGAGAGTGTGTATATCAAGAACTTTGGCCCAGGACTGAAATGGTGTTACTCTAGGAAGGAAGAGAGTGTCGAAGACACGTAGATCATCTCCGATCGCGTCGTGCGGATACGGAGTCAACGATTCCTATGTATCATAGGGAACAGTTTGACACTGAGACCGCACTGCAGAACAACTGCAAACCGCCGAATCCTGTGCTACAAAACAACGAGGTGCAAGTCGTTGCATCAACACCAGATGCACCCAATGCAAGTGTATCATCACAGCCGACTGTTGTCGAGCATGACAGTTTTGTGACTGAGACTAGTGACACTGCTGTGTCAACACGCTCCACGGAGTTGCCGCGTGTTACTACACTCGCTAGGAAATCTGGCAGATCGCGTGTAGCACCAGCTTGACAAGCAGATTAGGTCATGAACAAAGTGAACAATTGTCGAAGGTCAATAAGAATAACGGCCGTGGTCGTACAGGGAATTTGGAGGCAGTCTACCTTTCAATTCCGTAGTTGTGGTGAATCATTAATCCGGTAATAATTATGTTTCATAGCAGGTTGGTAAAGGACATTCGTTCATAGTGACATTGGCTTAAAAGGAGTTTACGATAACAATGAACGTTATTAGCTGTGAAGTTGTCATGTTTCGTTTTAGACTGGAGGAAATGTGATAATGCCACGTTAGATCGAACTGATCGTGTAACTACGCGTCACCGGAACTGCCAGTTCCTGCGCCTTGTATGCTGACCTGCCATGCCAATGAAGTTGTTGTTAATATTACGTAGAATGTTATCGTCTTTTTTCGGCCAATGCGTAACAGTCTTGAGCATGACTTGGGCATAGTGCAACATTAAACATAGCATTACAAATGTATGGATCAATAATTGAAACATTTACCGATATAATTAACAAACGCGCATGAGCGTTTGTAGCCTCAAAATTGGACGGAAGCACCCCAAATCATTGATTGGGGTAAAAAACCATTGAATCTAACTCTTTCTTTCTAAGTGTTGTCATTAAGTCACCACCACCACCTGCTTAACAAAAGGCACATTGGTCCATATCAGCGGCCCGTTCCTAAAAGAATATGTATGACAGTTTTCTTGGCACTCGTCATAATATGTGTACCAGATTATGCAACAGTAGCTAGCTTTACTATTATAGCATAATTACTCAGACATATATTTCAAACTTCATATTCTGTCTTATTAACTATGGACTTCTCACTAATAAATTAACAAAGATGTAATATTGTCGTGTAATAATATCAAAAGCCACACCTCTCCCCTAAATATTGGGGAGCTGTTCCTATACAAAGCCCCCACCAAAATATTGAGGGGCTTAGCCCCACTCCTCCAACTCCCCTCCCCCAACCCCAACCTCCCACCCCGGTTCCGATGTCTATGTCTCACAAATAAAACAACCAAGGAAATGTTACATAGTTAGGCATAATAACAAAATTGTGAACAAATGTTGTGTTTTCCATACCACATATATTCAACGAACTGACGAGTATGTATGGATACAATACAACATAATCTTACAAAAAGCGAAAAATGTCAATAGATAGGGGTATGTTTTTTTTAAAAACTATCGAGGTTCCCCAGGGTTGATTTTTTTCTGGAAGTCCATGACACCCTACGGGTCATCTTAAAACAAAAATTAGCTTTTTAACCAACATGTCCGGGTCATCGTCAATATCTACTGGACTAATAATAGGTAAAACATAACCTAACAATTGCAGGAACCACGCAATGGAAAACGGCCCCTGGAAAACGGCCCCTGCATCATAGACATGGAGTAGACGCTGACACAATAACGCTTATGTCTATTCGCATGCCAATAGCACATCAATACGAATATTATTTGACAATTCTATACTATCACGACTCGGGTATATCGATGAACGCGAACTTCACATTATCTCCGACCTTCGTCACTTCGAACAAACAACGAATACCTGCGAGTGCGTTGTGGTGTTTATGTAACGATACTGAGTATTTTGCAACATTTGGTAAATATTACTATTACGACTGTCAACTACTAAGGCATCCGGTTAGGGGACGGACATTTTTGCTCGTTAAACGTAACAATAAAGAAACAATATGGCGGCCGTGTTTCAGGTCAAACATACCTATTAACATTAGGCTTCCCATCCGTACATAATTATAGACTAGTGGTGGGGCTGTTCAAACTGGCGTCATTACAAACATCAGTATGAACACTTCGGGAATCGTCTTCTGTGGCTGTGCGTCAAAAGGATGATGGATAGTTGTGCTAGTAGCAGCAACAGCAGCAGCAGCAGCAGCCGCAGCAGCAGCAGCAGCGGCGGAAACAACAACAGCGGCAGCAGCGGCAGCAGCAGCAGCGGTAGCAGCAGCATAAATAGAAGTAGTAGTAGGAGTAGTAGTAGTAGTAGTAGTAGTAGTAGTAGTAGTAGTAGTAGTAGTAGTAGTAGCAGTAGTAGTAGTAGTAGTAGTAGTAGTAGTAGTAGTAGCAGTGATGGTAGTAGTAATAATAATAGTAGCATGACAACTGGCAAACTACAGCTACGTTATTTGTTTGATTACCTTTCTGAGCTGTCTCACAGCAGCTTTGGCCAGTGGATCATTGTTCAGTTTCAACGGGTCTGTCAAAAGTGTCACCATGGCGTCTATGCTGGCATGCATGTTAGCGTCGGTCACTTGGAAGGTTGCTGCATGAAACAGTTCATTCCTGATGCGTTTTATCTGAAACATAGTGATGACACATCAAAGTGAAACATTGTGTTCCTAATGTTCTGTTTATAACACTGTGTATATAGTTATTGCCCATCAAACAGGTTTTAGCAAGTAGACTGTGTATTAATTAACAATGCGTCACACAAAAATTATACATATGACACAATGTCATGGATATTATAAAACAGAGCGTGGGTCTCCGTTTGTTTGTTTGTTTAACTATCCATTAACACAGACACGGCTTTATATAGACATAATTTTTATCTGTGCAAAGTCGGGTCACCCAGCTAGTATAGAATATGAGATAGCTATGAGATGCAAACCGACGGTTGGTTATTGTGTTATTGAATAAGGGCATGATATATTTATGGTTTACATTAGTAAACAACTATAAATCATGACAATAATGATTTGTATATTTACAGCGTTAGAACAGTAATCAAAGTATCAAATGTGTTATAGATAATGATAAATGCTTACCTTTAAATGTGTCCTGTTTCACGTAGGACAACGTGCTTTCAAACTATATTGACGTGAAAGTGATTTTATTTAAGGGACAACTCTCCATAAATACATTACCCGCGTATGGGGTAATTGTGTTGCCACACCAGGCCAAATAGACAAGTAAAGGTAACTTACACATTCAAATGTGTGCTACATTACATAATGCATTTGTTTGTCACGTTGTTACTTACATCTCTGACTTTTTGTCTATTCGATATGGAGGAGTCGAATAAGTCGCACTGTAAGATCAACTTGAAGATACCGATTTGATCCGTCGTGTTTGGTCCAGTTGCAGTCGCTGGTTGTCCTTCACCCATGAATATCTTTGCTATTTCCCAGTAATTTGTCTCCCATCTTGACAGATCACAGTTGGCCCAACATGGTTTTGACCCAACGGTCAGGTGGTTCTTCCATAGTGTTCTCCGTTGAAGACATTCGTTGCATGGATTACCTCTGTCAAATTAAATTAAATGTTCCTGGATCTATCGCGACTATGTCCTTTTTAATACAACAATGGTGAACGTAAACACAGCAGCATGATAATAACATGCAACACCTTTCTTCAGCTGGCATGACAGTAACCATGTGTGTGTGTGTGTGTGTGTGTGTGTGTGTGTGTGTGTGCGTGTGCGCGTGTGCATGTGTGCATGTGTCCGTGTGTGTGCGTGCGTGCGTGCGTGCGTGCGTGCGTGCGTGTGTGTGTTAGCCATCTACATAGTAATACAATTATAAAGAAATACCGAGATGTTACTTACGATGCTGAAACATGTAATAATAATAATTATAATAACAATAAGATAACTTCTATTGCGTCTAAATCTTTGGAAACCAAGCTCAGAGGCGCATAAAGACAAAAGGATTGGTCAATTTCAAAATCCATAAGCAGTATTCCAGTTGTCAACAGATGGGTCAAGGCGCTAGGGAGCTATGGTGGATAAGCAAAGTTGTAAAGACGTTCTATACATTAAGTGCGTACATCAAACAATTAGGAAGCTGAACGCTGGTGACATACCTACATGTGCCGTAACACTGCGTGGGGGGGAGTGTCTGAATCAGTAGTTGATGATACGGTTCAATCGCGGTTTTACAGAAATGTCCCAAGCCCCTTGCCGTGCATTGCAGCGCCTGGCCAACTTTAACCCAGTTACAATACAGTTGGTTCTTAAACCTTTGAGTGACTCCACTCGGTGTGTTAGTTGATGCCATGGCACAATTCCCTGTAAAAATAACATTATTATTATTTGAATATGATGTGTTGATTCAATCAATGTAACTAATTGCAGACATATGTGACCTGCCAGCGAAGTGGATATTAAGTCGCAAAATTTTTAATTGGAGTGTTGTACAGTTTTTGATTCCACAGATTGTGAGCTTTAAAATGAGAGATCACCTGCTCAAATATCGTCAGTAGTTTTTGATTTGTTGCAAAAATGAAAGCAGACCCTTAAAGAGCTACGTTTTGAGAAACAGGGTTATTTCGGTTCATATTAAAAAAGCAAAAAGGTACGTTCTTATATAACACAATATCCAGTCCTCAGGACTGCTCAAAGCGCTTAACACTTTACTCCCTGGCAGACCTGCCCAATCGAATACACTCTTGACTTCTCTGGGAAGCATTCAGTCACGCTGCAATTAATGCGCGAAGACTATTCGTATACACATTTCCACCACTTTCTACGAACTTGTGCAAGGTTCGACACCGCCTCACAGGATTCGAAATCGGGTTCTCTCAGTCGAAAGTCCAGGTAAGCCGCTTATTTGTCATGACCAGTGACAGTCGTATACAATTTGTGGGTTTTCGCGTGATTAGTGATAACTGTTTTAATGAAGCGACGACTAATACACACACACACACACACACACACACACACACACACACACACACACACACACACACACACACACACACACACACACACACACACACACACACACACAAAGACATTTACAAAGACATTCATCTTAGCGTTAGAACGTTCTTAGCCGCTTCATGAAATTCAAAGTTGGTATAATGTCAACAGTTTTGTGGAACTCATGTTTTCTACGGTTGTTGCAGGTTCCGCAAAACGTGCCCAACTAATTGTTGGGCGGACTGCGTACGTAGCTCTGAACAATCACAGAAAACACAAACAACGTTGCGAACATTGTAATGGTTATTAGACAACTCCAAGTATATGCGGCAATGTTTGACATAAATGCACTGTTAGACACAACAGCACAACAAATGGTGTTCATCCACGGGACGGCGTAACATACTCATACACGCAGAAGACGATTCATAATTCATAAATTACGTTTATTCAGACGTAAATGATTTGAACATAATTTTTGCTTTAACGTAGATTGCGTTAAACGCCACAATTGATTTAAATATTATACACACAAAATAAGCATATATTACCTTGTCGGTGTTCTTGGTAGTGGTGGGTACGTAGCAGATGAACCAATGGGCTGTCAAGCAGGCTGACCGGCTGGCCGATTGGTTTTACAGTAGGCTGGGCTATGATAGGTGGAAAGACAAGTTGTCAAACCTTGCCAAGCTAGTTGGAAGACGTTGAGTTGATGGTGTCACAAAGTGGTTTGTATAGAATTTAGAACAGTGGTTTTGTTTACAAAGTATTGTTGATGGGATGGTGCTGCCATCTCTGGTAAGTATTGTCGCTGAGGCATACGCTGGTGCCCTCTGGCGATTAACGTTTAAACTGGCGACGAGTCAGATTTAATTAATTTCAATTGTAGTGTTCACTACTAATTTTATGGTTAGTAGTGAACACTACACTACTAATTTTATGGTTAGGTATACCAAATTTGGTACCAGTAGAAATTATTTAACATGACTGGTAATATGGTGACCTTGCAAACCACTTATGTTGTGGTTATAAGAAGATTATATTATGAACTTATAAAAGTTGTTTACAGAAATGTAGGTGTGAAAAAAACACTAGGGTCACACCTAGCTTATGAATAGAGTGCGTGTTTTATTAAAATTATGGTTTAATTCGTGAGAGTTGGAATGTACGATGCACATAGTGGTATCCGGCTCGATACAAGGAATCCAGTGATATTAATTATGTAAGTAGTTCACGTAAGTTAAAGATTGAATGAGCACTTATATAGCCAAACGTTTAGCTGGCAAAATCTATTTTAAACTCAGCGAGTTGAATGGATTGTTTCGAAGTGTGGTTTCGGGAGCCGGTTTTTGAAGCGACTTTAATTTGTATTAAGTGCTGTAATTGGTCGGACTAACTTCCGGCCATCAAGCTATATAAGGGCAGGACGGCCATTCGAGGACAGACGACCATTTTAGCAGAAGAAAGTGTTGCACTCTCGTCTCCAGGAATTGGGCCGAAATGCGTGTCCGCCCAACGCCTGTGGTAAATACTTCTACGATTTCAACAGTACTGATTAGTTGTGAGACGCTGCACTTCTCACGCGTTGAAGAAGACTGGGCGATAACCGTCTGCAGTTCCGTTTTGACGTGATCTTCGAATACAAGGTCACCACCGTTTCGTCTGCTAGCTGTCGTAACACAGACTCCGTAACAGACCTTCTCGACATCGCCGACGTCGTGACGTCGTTTCCATGTTGTTGCCTGATGTTTCGCGTGGGATCGACAATGCAAATCTACCGTCTACTTTATCGCAAGGGTCGTCTGCTTTCGTCTACGTGAATTCGTTCGCCGAACGCCGAGTGACTTTCGTCCTGACATCTCGCCGCATGCGACCGAGGCGAACGTTGACATTCGCACATCACGAGACATTGGTTACAGTTCATAGATTTTACAACGGTGTATACCCGTCTTCATGTAAGTGACCAGCTGTTTAAATTGCCTCCCATGTAAATTCGTATTTGGAAGCATACTCGTCGAGTACAATGTATGGTGTTATAAATATAATGTCATAGCAGAGTAACAGTTGGCCAACTATCACTGAACCGAATATGTTTATGTTGTTGTATTAAATGGGAACGCCAGTTGGCTTCTCGTACATACATATCTGATGAACCTATAACTTGCTATGTCAAATCGGGTACCGCCAATTTATTAATTTATTAATATTTACACTCGATTTTGTGACAGATGGGTCGATTGGCTATTCGACAAGCAGGATAACTAAAACATGAATCAGTAGTTTGGGCTACAGTGGTGTACTATAAGGAATAGTGGTGTACTATAAGGAATAGTGGTGTACTGTAGGGAGTAGTGGTGTACTGTAGGGAGTAGTGGTGTACTGTAGGGAGTAGTGGTGTACTGTAAGGAGTACTGGTGTATTGTGGGGAGTACTGATGTACCATGGGCAGTACTAATGTATTATGGGGAGTACTGATGTACTATGGGGAGTACTGTGGGATACAGTGGTGTACTCCGGACTACAGTTGTGTACTATGGGGAGTACTGGTGTACTTTGGGGAATATTTATGTAATGTAGGGAGTATTTATATAATGTAGGGAGTACTGATGCAGTGTGGGGAGTACTTATGTAATGTAGGGAGTACTGATGTAGTGTGGGGAGTACTTATGTAATGTAGGGAGTACTGATGTAGTGTGGGGAGTACTTATGTAATGTAGGGAGTACTGGTGTACTGTGGGAAGTACTGATGTAGTGTGGGGAGTACTTATGTAATGTAGGGAGTACTTATGTATTGTGGGGAGTACTGATGTAGCGTGGGGAGTACTTATGTAATGTAGGGAGTACTGGTGTACTGTGGGAAGTACTGATGTAGTGTAGGGAGTACTTATTTAATGTAAGGAGTACTTATGTATTATGGGGAGTACTTATGTAGTGTGGGGAGTACATATGTAATGTAGGGAGTACTGATGTAGTGTGGGGAGTACATATGTAGTGTGGGGAGTACTTATGTAATGTAGGGAGTACTGATGCAGTGTGGGGAGTACTTATGTAATGTAGGGAGTACTGATGTAGTGTGGGGAGTACTTATGTAATGTAGGGAGTACTGATGTAGTGTAGGGAGTTCTTATGTAATGTAGGGAGTACTTATGTATTGTGGGGAGTACTGATGTAGCGTGGGGAGTACTTATGTAATGTAGGGAGTACTTATGTATTGTGGGGAGTACTGATGTAGCGTGGGGAGTACTTATGTAATGTAGGGAGTACTGGTGTACTGTGGGAAGTACTGATGTAGTGTAGGGAGTACTTATTTAATGTAAGGAGTACTTATGTATTATGGGGAGTACTTATGTAGTGTGGGGAGTACATATGTAATGTAGGGAGTACTGATGTAGTGTGGGGAGTACATATGTAGTGTGGGGAGTACTTATGTAATGTAGGGAGTACTGATGTAGTGTGGGGAGTACTTATGTAGTGTGAGGAGTACTTATGTAATGTAGGGAGTACTGATGTATTGTGGGGAGTACTTATGTAATGTAGAGAGTACTGGTGTACTGTGGGAAGTACTTATGTAATGTAGGGAGTACTGATGTATTGTGGGGAGTACTTATGTAATGTAGGGAGTACTGGTGTAGTGTGGGGAGTACTTATGTAATGTAGGGAGTACTGGTGTAGTGTGGGGAGTACTTATGTATTGTAGGGAGTACTGATGTAGTGTGGGGAGTACTTATGTAATGTAGGGAGTACTGATGTAGTGTGGGGAGTACTTATGTAATGTAGGGAGTACTGATGTAGTGTGGGGAGTACTTATGTATTGTAGGGAGTACTGTTGTAGTGTGGGGAGTACTTATGAAATGTAGGGAGTACTGATGTAGTGTGGGGAGTACTTATGTACTGTGGGAAGTACTGATGTATTGTGGGGAGTACTTATGTAATGTAGGGTGTACTGATGTATTGTGGGGAGTACTTATGTAATGTAGGGTGTACTGATGTAGTGTGGGGAGTACTTATGTAATGTAGGGAGTACTGATGTAGTGTGGGGAGTACTTATGTATTGTAGGGAGTACTGTTGTAGTGTGGGGAGTACTTATGAAATGTAGGGAGTACTGATGTAGTGTGGGGAGTACTTATGTACTGTGGGAAGTACTGATGTATTGTGGGGAGTACTTATGTAATGTAGGGTGTACTGATGTATTGTGGGGAGTACTTATGTAATGTAGGGTGTACTGATGTAGTGTGGGGAGTACTTATGTAATGTAGGGAGTACTGATGTAGTGTGGGGAGTACTTATGTATTGTAGGGAGTACTGTTGTAGTGTGGGGAGTACTTATGAAATGTAGGGAGTACTGATGTAGTGTGGGGAGTACTTATGTACTGTGGGAAGTACTGATGTATTGTGGGGAGTACTTATGTAATGTAGGGTGTACTGATGTAGTGTGGGGAGTACTTATGTACTGTGGGAAGTACTGATGTAGTGTGGGGAGTACTTATGTACTGTGGGAAGTACTGATGTAGTGTGGGGAGTACTTATGTAATGTAGGGTGTACTGATGTAGTGTGGGGAGTATTGTACTGTTGGAAGCGGTGTTGTTCTGTAGAAAACAATTGTGTCCCGTGGGGAGTAATGGTGAACTGTGGGGTATTGTTGTAGTTTGGGAAGTAGTGGTGCATTGTGGGGATTAGTGGTGTACTGTGGAATGTAGTAGTGTCCCATTTGGAGTAGTCGTACGCTATGTAATGTGGTGAATGTATTATAGGGAGTAGTGGAGTAATGAGGGAAGTACTGTTGTACTATTGAGAGTTGTGGTGTACTATATGAACCAGTGACCTGTTATGATAATAGCAGTGTACTGTGAATGACAATGGTGTATTATGATGTGTAGTAGCATGTTGTGGGGAGTAGATGTGAACTGTGGGAGGGGAATGGTGATGTACTGTGAAAGTAATGGAGTACGATGGGGCGTATTAGTATAATGTGGGGTGTAGTGATATAAAATGGGGTGTAAAGGTGTGATTTGGGAGAAGTGGATACTGCGCAATATAAGAATTTACCTTTCTTCATTTTTTTAAGTAATAGTATAATATGGGGAGTTTTGGTGCACATTGGGAAGTAGAAATGAACTGGAATGTAGTTGTGTACTATGTAGAGGAATGGTGTACTTTGGGGAGTAGAAGTGTATTGGAAAGTAGTTGTGTACTATGTAGATGAATGGTGTACTTTGGGGAGTAGAAGTGTACTGGAATGTAGTTGTGTACTATGTAGAGGAATGGTGTACTTTGGGGAGTAGAAGTGTACTGGAATGTAGTTGTGTACTATGTAGAGGAATGGTGTACTTTGGGGAGTAGAAGTGTGCTGGAATGTAGTTGTGTACTATGTAGAGGAATGGTGTACTTTGGGGAGTAGAAGTGTACAGGAAAGTAGTTGTGTACTATGTAGATGAATGGTGTACTTTGTGAAGTAGAAGTGTACTGGAATGTAGTTGTGTACTATGTAGAGGAATGGTGTACTTTGGGGAGTAGAAGTGTACTGGAATGTAGTTGTGTACTATGTAGAGGAATGGTGTACTTTGGGGAGTAGAAGTGTACTGGAAAGTAGTTGTGTACTATGTAGATGAATGGTGTACTTTGGGGAGTAGAAGTGTACTGGAAAGTAGTTGTGTACTATGTAGATGAATGGTGTACTTTGGGGAGTAGAAGTGTACTGGAATGTAGTTGTGTACTATGTAGAGGAATGGTGTACTTTGGGGAGTAGAAGTGTACTGGAAAGTAGTTGTGTACTATGTAGACGAATGGTGTACTTTGGGGAGTAGAAGTGTACTGGAATGTAGTTGTGTACTATGTAGAGGAATGGTGTACTTTGGGGAGTAGAGGTGTACTGGAATGCAGTTGTGTACTATGTAGAGGAACGTTACATATAAAACATTGTGGGGTAGGTGGGGTGCGTTGGAAAGGAAAGGTCTACTCACCTTCTTGGGAACAGTGATCGTAATGCGCTCACTACATACGACACGAAGCACTCTCTCCCAACGTCCGCTTCAGAGTGATATTACAGCGCTACCTGTATTAGCATTATCCCGTGGTAGGCCGTTATAAAAACGTATCCAAAAATAAACGTTGTTTTTCACGCAGCCGTCACGCTCTGTTAATAAGTTGGCTCAGTCACCAAGTTAACCGTAAGACATAGGCTGGTTTACAAGCTGACCCATTTATAGGCTCACCGTTGCATAATCGTCTAGACGGACCTAACAACACACGAAGACTGTCCTTATCAATGACACCTAACGTATGCCACCGACTTATTCAGACATACAAGGAGACAATATTGTCACAACAACCAACTCACGGTGTTAATATTTTGGTTTCAAACTATAAAAGAACTAATGTGGTGCGTCACATGCAATGGCGCTAGTGTTGGCGCGGGTCATTGCACATTTGTCCTGTCTGACAAATGCAATATGGGTTCTTGTGGAAATAAGCATCAGCTTCGCTAAATTGTGTATATCGATATATGAGTGTTACATATCTCTCACAACTCACAATTCGTGCAGGCAAGAGGCCATTGTACGCAGTGAGCAAAGTCAGGGGGACACACTGAGTCATTAGTTTTTCACCTTACACAGTCAGATTAAATGCAACATAATCTATATTGCAACTAATCAATAAGGACCGAATTAAGAAAGAGACACTTTGTATCTGCGTGTATGTGTGTGTGTGTGTGGGGGGGGGGTGAGTGTGCGCGCTTGTGTGTGTAAGTGTGTGTGTGTATGGTTGTGTGTGTGTATGGTTGTGTGTGTGTTTGTGTGATGTGTGTGCGTGCGTGTGTGCGGGCATGTGTGTGTGCGCGCGTGCATGAAAATGCTGTAGTGGTAGTCTACATTTCACTGACAATCTACCTCGCTATGTTTTGAACACATAATGAATTTGGTGACCATTCCCGGCCTTCTGGTGTAGTGAGTTCAATACCAATGGCTGTTCAGCCATTTTGTGTCACCTATATAATAAATAGTAAAGGGTGATTACATGTGGTAAACAAGTTCACTGTATCTTATGGAGATATATATGCATACTGTGCAGTGTGTATGATCTAGTTCATTCCTTTGGAGCAGCTATTCATAATATCGAGCATGAGCGTGTAGCGTTGCTCCACTCATAAAAAACCCGTGTAATTGTGCCACAATCAAACGCCCACATCATAAACCGATTAGGTTCACTGATTGTGCATAGACACTTTACACTAGCCGACGAGCGTGTACCAGCGAAGAGAATTCACTAGTACAATACCATATACTGTCATATGACTTACAACCACGACTACCTTTTCAGCAGCTTTGGCTTTGATTTTACAGATGTCACCGCAGTAGTAATAGAGGTCCCTTACCGGGGATGGTGGCGCGGCGCGGTGGAAGTACCCGTATGTAGATCAAGGTCAAGTACCCGGATGTATGTCAAGGTCAAAGGTAAAAAAAAAAAACCAAGTACCCGGATGTAGGTCAAGGTCACGCGGCGCCCCTACCGGAATTTTTCGGAACTAAAATAGAACCACATAGCGGAATTTTTCGGAACTAAAATAGCGCCCCTGGCGGATAGTTGGTGAACTAAAATTATTTCCCACAAAAACTAGAATAGCGCCCCTAACGGATAGTTGGTGAAATAAATACCCGCAAAAAATAGAACAGCGCCCCTGGCGGATAGTTGGTGAACTAAAATATTTTCCGCAGCGCCCCCTAGCGGAATTTTTAGAGACCAACTAGTGCCACCTGACGGACAAATTGTTAACTAAATGTTCGAGTACTGCCCAATGTCGTGTCTTAGTTTGAAAAAAATTTGTGAACTAAATTCCCCTGGCGGATATGCCGTGAACTACAAGTGGTGCCACCTGGAGGATAAGTTGTGAAGTAAATGTTCGAGTACTGCAAATATTCGTGTCTCTTGCACGCTTGCGTGCAATAGAGCCCCCTGACGGATACATCACGAACTACAAACATCATCCCCTAGTGGACAAATGTTCGTTCGGTACGACCACGTTACCTTTATGTTCTGTCGAACTGTTATAAAAGGCCTGCGTCTGTTTTTTTGTGGTCATAATATCTTACATTTTGGAAGATGAACAACATGACTAGTGATGACGTCCGACAAGGGATTTTGCTACCGAAGGCGCAGCCTTCTCCGGCTACGGGACCACTCGATCTCTCGACCCCGACAATCAACCCGGACCAACAGCCAACGACCAGTCCAACGATCAGTTCAACGACCAGTTCAACGACCAGTTCGACGACCAAACCAATTTCGTCTCTGTCATCAGCTCCGTCAACCGACCGAATCATCAACCTGACATCGTCACCTCCGACGAAGCGTCAGAAGCTGTTGCCTCGTTATACTTGTTGTATGTGTGGCAGTACCTTCAAGTATAAAGGCAATCGGTCCGCTCATGTGAAGCAGGGCTGCTGTCAAAGGAAGCAAGATAAACAGCGGCGACGTAAAGAACAACTTGAAGAGATAACAGTAAGCTTCAATTTTTCATAGTGTTCAAATGGTATTAATGCTATTTTGTTAGAACATTTTCAAAAGAACATAATATTATATTTTTTCTTATACATACCAGTTGACCATTCATTACTAAGCTCATCTCGTTACTGTTTCAGCGACAAGAAAAGGAGTGCATCGCTGCTGCTGACAGTGTTTCAACTACCTCTGTGCCACGAAAACGTCGACGGTCACCGACATCTTCAGCATCACCATCTGTCAACCGGTCATACAACACGTCCATGAACTTTGAACAACTAGTTGGTGAAAGACTGTTTGAATGTTTTTGTTAGACGCAGGTGTGAAGCTATCCGGCGTGACAGTCGAACAGTTGTGTAATATCAATACTTGGTTGCAAGAATCTGTTTCGAAACAATGGCGAAACACTATGAAACATATGGTTCTGGCAGTAATGGAGGGTGACCTGTAAAGAACTTTCTTTTGTCTTGTACACGATTAAACTTTGCAAGACTCTGTATCAATGTCTCTGGTTCTTGTAGTTATGGAGCGCGACATGTAAATACGTTTGTGTTGTAATAAACTGTGAAAACCTCATCTTGTGTCTTTTTCATAGTGTAATGCAAAGCATATGTTGGGAACCATACTAATAGTCTTACACATCACAAGTATGTCTGTGTAGTTCAGTACATATATGTTAACCACTTATGTATCTGTGTAGTTCAGTACAGATACGTTAACAAGTTATATCTGTGTGTGTAGTTCAGTGCAGATACGTTAACCACTTATGTCTGTGTGGTTCAGCACAGATACGTTAACCACTTATGTCTGTGTAGTGCAGTACAGAGATGTTAATGTACTCAGACCAACTAGTTGGACAAACGAAACAGTATGCTTTGACCAACACGCTGCACAAATTTGTCAATTCGACGTGTTATCGCGTCAAACCCCTCAAAAGTGAGGAGGAGCGAGACTATGACCGAGATATGTCACGAGACTACGGATGACACATCACACGAGACTATGGCCGATATATGTCACGAGACTTCGAATGCCACGTCACACGAGAGTACCGACGAGACAAGAGACGAGACTATGACCGAGATATGTCACGAGACTACGGATGATATATCACACGAGACTTCGGATGATACGTCACACGAGAGTACCGACGAGACAAGAGACGAGACTATGACCGAGATATGTCACGAGACTATGGATGACACATCACACGAGAGTACGGTCTATAGACACGAGTTGTACAAACGAAACACTACACTTTGACCAACACGTGTCACAAATTGAACTCAGATCAACTAGTCACGCAAACGAAACACTACACTTTGACCAACACGTGTCACAAATTGAACTCAGATCAACTAGTCACGCACACGAAACACTATGCTTTGACCAATACACTGAACGAATCGATCTATAGACACGAGTTGTACAAAGGAAACACTATGCTTTGACCAACATGCGGCACGAATTGAACTCAGACCAACTACGAATTGAACTAAGACCAACTAGTTGCGCAAACGAAACAGAAACTTAACCGATTACGCTGCACAAATTGAACTCAGACCAACCAGTTGTACAAACGAAACACTATGCTTTGACCAACACGTGTCACGAATTGGACTTAGACCAACTAGTTGGACAAACGAAACACTATGCTTTGACCAACACGTGTCACGAAAACGAAACACTATGCTTTGACCAACACGTGTCACGAATTGAACTTAGATCAACTAGACACATCACACGAGACTATGACCGAGATATGGCATGAGACTTCGGATGACACGTCACACGAGAGTACCGACGAGACAAGAGTCGAGACTATGACCGAGATATGTCACGAGACTACGGATGACACATCACACGAGACTATGGCCGAGATATATCACGAGACTTTGGATGACACGTCACACGAGAGTACCGACGAGACAAGAGACGAGACTATGACCGAGATATGTCACGAGACTACGGATGACACATCACACGAGACTATGGTCGAGATATATCACGAGACTTCGGATGACACGTCACAAGAGAGTACCGACGAGACAAGAGATGAGACTATGACCGAGATATGTCACGAGACTACGGATGACACGAGACTACGGATGGCACATCACACGAGAGTACGGACGAGACAAGAGACGTATGTTGATAGCGGTTAAAAATATCTAATTAGGTTAGATAGAGAAAAAAAGTTGGGGTTAACCTCGCGAAAATTTAAACAACAACCACTAAGGTGGTTGTTGTATACATTTTCTGAAAATTTTCTGTTTTTGTCCCAGAGGGAAAAAAACATTAAATTTTCGCGAGGTTAACCCCAACTTTTTTTCTCTATCTAACTTAATTATATATTTTTAACCGCTAGCTTGCGCCACCATGTGACGTAGTACTCCGATTATCCGCTAGGGGGCGCTACACCGGAAGTGACGTCGTACCGGAAGTTACGGTTTCCTGAACATGAAATATACCACCAGTGAAAATTCTCTTGACCTCGACTTCGCAACCTTTTTAAAGAAACATTCTCTATGCCAAAATTTGTCACATTTGATACATTTGAAAGACCGTGTGTATGTTTTAATATCGTGAATATAAGAAGAATGTGTTTCGAAAATATTCAAATTTAAAGTATCGGGGAATTTACAAGTTGAACGTCTCAGTAAATGACACACTACCAAGTTCTCGTCGTCGTGATGATCTAGTAATTCATAGACAACTATATTGATATAGAAAAGCTTCTCAATGTCATAAAGGTTACTTAACTTAAAGCTAGGGAAATGCTTCATAGATGGGGCAACGTTTATGGCCTCTTGATACATGTTGTATAATGCGGCAACATGAGGTTCAATATTTTTAATGTTAGCTCCACGACTAAGTGCGAGAGCACGGAAGAAACAAAGATGATCGTGGTAAAGAGGACAGTTGTGTCGGGACCGGTCATAGACCAACGAATTTAAACCTTTATTTGTGAAAATATACTCGGGAAGCACTAAACTACCAGTACCTATAGGGTGATCAGGTATGATGTTTATAAAGAAAGTAATGTTGGGTACCAAATGACATATCCACTGAGAATCGGACCTTTGCATAATAACCCAACTTAAAATATCTTTCTCTTCAAAGGAATTTAAAAACGATTGAAACTCATCTGCATTAGTAATTAAAGGGGGCATGTCCAGAAACCTACCCGAAACATTTTTAGAAGAATAAAAATAACGATGTTCTTTTGTTTTCTGGTTATATACAATAAACCCAAAGCTTAAGTTAATTTTAAAGGCGGTAGTCTGTTCATCAAAAATGTTCCACAATGTTGGATGTAACGAGGTTGTGTCCGTATATCTTAATCGAATCTTGTAGGTTGTGTCCGTATATGTTAAATACTTACGTGTTATGACACGTGTAACCCTTGCAACAACACTACAGGCTTCAATGTATCTTACCACTCTCAATACCTTTAATTAATTTTTTAGATTCCAAGTATACTTTGTATGCTTTCTTTTGTAATTGCAGGCGGTGTGGCGGGAGTTGCGTTGGATCCACAGGCTTCCGACTTGTATTTAACAAACGTTTACAAAGTGAAAGTAATTAAGTTTGATGGCATTGGCAGGAAACAGTTACTAATACTAGCTGACGATGGTGACTGGCTTGTCTCAATAACTCTTGACCTAGTAAAAAGGTAACAAGAACAAGAACAATAAGTTTATTTTGACCACAAATATAACAAATGTTGACACAATAAACATATCAGGTATATACATTTACATAAATAAAATTAATTTACATACATAATAACGTGTATATACAAAAAAAATTGAAACCAGTATAGTAATTAAAAGAATATCACCGTTTAATTTTATTAAAAATATGGGGTCAGTGGCTCCGATTAAGACATATTGTTGGTATCATAGGAGCCACAGCAGTTATGACAAATATTTGTTTTAAACATATGATGTCCTTTAAATTATGTGTCTATCTAAATGTTATAATCGTGTGAATTATATATGGAAGTAATTGTTTTTATAGCGACTGATATAATTAAAATTGTTGTCCACTAATTAACAATTAACACGCAATGTCTGCTACTTGGGCTACCTGAAATAAATAGCTTTTTTCACAATGACGTCATTTGAAAACGTTTTTATGATTTCTAAAGTACATTTAAAGGAACGTTTTATCCAAATGTAGCTAAACTGCTCAAATTACGGTGTACTGGTCTGGATGGAGGTTCCGGTCTGAGAGTAAGTTCCGGTTCCGTTTTGCGTATTGCGCATGCTCGCGCAAGCGCAGTATATCAAAATCGACCAACTGTGAGCAACGTGACCTCAGGTGACCGATCAACTTTGACCCCGTGCCAGAAGTATGCGGCGACTGAGTTACATCGCTGTGAGCAACGTGACCTCAGGTGACCGATCAACTTTGACCCTTGCTCGATGCACTCGGTGACTGAGATATACAATTAATCATTTTTCGTTTGCTGTAGCGACCGTTACTCCACCGACCTATTTGCCCCCTACGTTGCTGAACAGGATCGTACATCTGCGTGTGACCACTGTCTACTGGCACATTAGTTAGTATCAGCTAGTTCACATATCTTTTGTTGAGAAAATACCTGTGATGCAGCGGGAGAAAATAGGAGATGAGTACCGACGGTACATGACTTGCATAAGGCATTACCTAGTCACAAAAAAACACTTGGTGTGTGAAAAGCGAATGCGCAATGCCGTTTTGAAAGCTACGCAGCATGGCAAATATCAAGCAGACGGTGAGTAGACAGTCCAGCCCCAGGGCCAGGCTAATAGTCTGTAGCCTAGCGTGTAGTATACTATGCCACAACCCAGTCTATTAATATGGGTTTCTTAAATGATATAGGTGTCAGAATAGGGGCCTATGTTTTTGACAAAAGTATAATTACGAAACGATGGCTGGACTCAATGCCAATGACGTGGCTATTAATACAACTGCTCTGCAGGCCCACTGTTTATTACCTAGAATGGTTATTTTTCTTATCTTTCTGTGGGTTGTACCTCTTGATTTCCTGAAGCATAAATAAATATTCCTTTGACAAAACAGACACCCATGGCAGTCATTACAGGTTTGTGGTTATTTTTTGGCAAATATTAATAAAAATTGCACTCAACCTAAGATGTCAAATGGCTTCAGTCTTATATGACCAAATGTACTGCTAGTATGTCACTACTTGAAATTAGTTAATTGTGAATTATATTTTGTGAATATTCTTTCAGCTGAAATTATTAACGCTATTAAACAATCGTTTTACCTAAAAATGTATAGGCTTAGCCTAGGGGCCTACCACTAAAATGTACACCAACCTAAATACCAATGTATTTGACCATATATAGTGCAATTAATTAATGAAATAGATTAATAAATCATGGACAATCACTCGCTATCAATATTGCAGTTAGCACAGGTACTTACATTGTTATTGTCACACTGCACTGTACTGTATTTGTGTATGAATAGTTATATTTCCTTTCTCGGAAGTAGACACAGTGACACATAAGCTTATTGACAGTGTGTGGGAATACTGTTACATGACAGTAAGGAATTTACTAATTAATTGTATCATACTGACTTGGTACTCTTTGTAGTGTTAAATTGTATCAAGTGAATTATGACATTCTCTGCATAGTTTGCTCAGGCCCTTATCACTAGAATTTAGACCCCTACTGCCCTAGGCTATGGCAGTGCAGCATAGGTAACTTGTGTTGGTAATTTCATCCATCATTTATGTAGTAAGCTTTACTGATAATTGTAACAAGTGAACAATACTATTTTGCAGCATCTGCAAATTTTGTAAATGGCCTTTATTAAGTTGTCTGTTTTTAATTGAAACTTGAAACAGTGGTTTCCTTTTTAACATTGTTTATTTTAAATTAAGAGTACACCTGTAGATGCTAATGTCTCAGTATCTGTTGGTGGTTCAAATCCGCCAGGTAAATGCACAAACCTTTGTGCACAATTACCCCTGGCATGGGCTTATTGACCGATACATTGCATCTGCGAGTATGATTATGTCGATATTTAATTAAAATGACTTTCAATGATGCAACAGTTGAAGCATCAGATATAGTCAATTGAAAAAAGATCCAAACAACTGATTTACCCCATACCTTCATTGTCCACCTAACAAGATTGCCACACAGAGAATTAACTCTAGATGGCAGGTGGACAAGGAAGCCTTTTGGCTTATTGAGAGCCCAACCCTTTTTATCCAACCCTTCTGCATCCCGCCCTTCTGAGGTGTGTCGATTGTATGTTTACACATATTAACGCAGCAAACACCCACACAATCAGCAGATAATCTGTTCTATTAATTTACAGTCCTTTGTGAAAAGTAGAACATTCTTATACCTAATCTACACTCCTCCTTTACTAATATAACTTCATGTCCTCTAGTACTTCTATCCTTCCTGAGAAAAAAGTATTTCTATCAATATTTTCATAACCATTCAATATTTTAAACACTTCTATCTCATCTCCTCTCAATCTCCTGGACTCTAGTTTTGTTAAACCATCTTCTTTTAGGTGTATTTCATAACTAAGATCCCTCAGTTTTTGTATCATTTTAATCGCTCTCCTCTGTACTCTTTGTATAATTTCTATGTCTTTCTTGCGATATGGCCTCCACGCTTGTATACAATATTCTAATTGAGGCCTGGTGTTGAACTAAACTGCCAGAAGTCAAAATAATGGAACACCATGTAGAAACTGTAAATAACACATTTTATTTAAAATATAATCAAAAATACTAATATATTTGATTATCTGTAAATTATTTAACTATGTTATTTGTAGCTTAGGCTAATAAATGTGTTAATATTATATTATTAAGTTTCGACCACCTGTACATTGTTGAGTGAGTTAGTCTGATTTTGTTCAAGTAACAATGGGTTCAAACTGTGATACCCTTACACTTATGTTTTTTTACAAGCAGTAATGTGTGTTACTTATTTTTCGCTAGGTATGCTTTGCCAACTACCATTGGATCATGCTGCCCATCTGCCACCAGAACCATTGGTTCCTGCTGGTGGCAAATGCACAGGACAAGACAGTCGCAGTGCTGGACTCACTGCCGCAGGAGACGAGATGAAACAAGTTTGTCGCCCTATGGCAGTAAGTGTTACCTTCCAACAAACTAGTGTAACCATTCCTACTGCTTGTGTGCACTACAATTACTTTCTTATAGTTTCTAGCCCTATGTTGGTTAACAACTGCTATAACACCACTTACTGATTATGTGTGTCTTTACACATGTCCATGTTTTCATTGGTGTAGTAAAACAGTGGAGACAGGGCTTGTTGTCTACTGCAGTGTTCATGGTAACAAGCCTTTCAGTCATGTCTGCTGTTGGTTAGTGATATGTTTTATGCAGGAGTATGTAGATTATTTTAACATGTGCCCCTGTAGTCAGATTATACTTTCAATACACTTTGCAAATAATTGTTATATCTGGATAGTATGGATATTGTTTCTGCATTCGTAGGTCCGTTATTTTTAAGAGATGCCGGAATTAAGGTGCAAAATGACTGATAAATGTGAACGGATTTCTGTCCTTCTTCCAGGAAGTAACCGCAAGCGAGAAATGCAAAGCTGGGCTTGCCATTGGAGACATGGACAGCCATAAACGTAAGATGTGGTCAGCAGGAAGACAGCCACATTTGTGGTGTGTTCACAATGATGGTGAGCATCATTTGAGAAACAATTAGGTCTTACCATTAATTGTAATTTAGGATATTTTAAGACAATAAATTCCTGCCAATTTGAGAAAAAAAACAGCAAATGTGCCAATCCTCCACATGGTGCTATATACACAGAGACACAATAGTCTGTTTCCTGGCATATTCCTACATGACATTTGCTATGTTATATATTTGAACAGTTTTTTGCAATGCTGGTGACATAAAACGTCCCTCACTGATGTAGGAATGAAATCTTCACATGATACACACTAATTGCCAGCTCAATTACAGTAACATTGAGCATGTTATCACACTACCAAGTAGGTTTGTGTAAAGTAGTATACTTCACAGAAATAGCAAAGGAAAATTGTGACCTGTGTCTATGTATGTTATTAAGGGATGATATGTTTTCAGATGAGTGTATTATTTATGTAAGGAAATGTTAACATTAATGTGTATCTGTATTCCAGTATGCAAAGGCCATCATCATTGGAGTACCACCTTACAAGATACGCCAGTGCCATGTCAGAAAGGCAGTATTAGCAGAGTTCCTGCAATACAAGAAACAGTAATGGCACATGCAGCACTGAATATATACTTTAGTTTGTCATCTTACTATTTTAATCTCACCTCATCCTATTATTTGATGGCTCTTAGTGTAATTTATTATTTAAACGAGTTTATTCATTATCTATGTTTTAGGTATAATGCCCTTATATTTAAATTGTTTTTTAATTCAATGTACGATTCTTAGTTGTATTGTTTTTATGATATTTAACTTAATATTTTAATGATCTAACTATACAGGTTTGGTATTATGATTGTATTGTAAAGCATCATAGAGCACTGTGTGATTATGGCGCTATATAAATATCTTACTTTTATTATTACAGTCATGCAGTCATGCTATATATGAATTAATGATTACTTGTGACAATGGTTTTATTTCTGAATAATTGAATTTTATATTACTTGGCTGATTAAATATTATGATATACTTTATTTGTAGCAATGTTGTATTGCAAGCGAGTGCAGCGTTATATAACGGGCTACGTTGTTTGGTTCTTTGTAAATGTATGCCAATCATTTTAGTGTATTCCTGTTGTTTTATGTTACTTTGTTTAATTTAATAACAATCACAGCTTTAGTTTCATAAGAATCTCCTCAGTTTAATTTACGTTACATTAGATTGCCCATAATGTGACGTAAATATGTATAACCAGAAAGGCTAATGTTATCTACGAGTTAATAATTATTTGTAACAATAGGTTTATTTTTTAATAATTGCATTTGATCACTTGTCTGATGAAACATCACAGTATTATACAAAAAGGGCTAGTTTTGATCTGTGTAAATAAATAATTTTTTACATTTTATATTTCATTTAATAATACTACTTGAACTGTTATGTCACACATAATTATACACGTTGACATGATAATAAATGTTTACTTATGTAAGTCGTGAATGCATGACCCGTTTCCATAAATGTATTAAAGAATTGTTGAGTTACTCGGAGTTGCGTTGGGAAAAACTGTTTGGAAATGGTGACCCCAAGATCCCCACCCTCCGTACGAATTTTGAAGTGCCTCAATGGGACTTCTAGACTGCACACAAAATGTCAGCCCCATATTTCCAAAACTTATGGAGATAAGTACTATTTTTTAATTGTGACCCCCAGTCCGCCACCCCGGACAAATTTAGAAAAAAATATAAAACTACGAACCATTCCAATGGGTACGCTAGATCGCATAAAATGTCTGCCCCATACAGGCATGGCTGGCCCAGATAAGTGCCATTTTAAAATTGTGACCCCCCACATTTTGAATTTTTTTTAATATCTAGATCCCAATGGGCTTGCTAGATCAAACACAAAAGTTCAACTCCACACATGACAAAATGACAGAGATAAGTGCAATTTTTAAATTGTGACCTCCCCGAGACCCCCACCACCTGGATGAATTTCGAAAAAAAACTATGTACAAACTACCCCAACGGACACCCTAAATCACACACAAAATGTCAGCTTCATACATGTTAAATTAACAGAGATATGTGTCATTTATAAATTGTTACCCCACAAGATCCCTACCCCCAACGAATTTATAAAAATCTAAATCTACGAACCACCCCCAATGGGCCTGCTAGATTATACAACAAATTTCAGCTTCATACATGCCAAACTGACGGAGATAAGTATGTGTCATGTTA